>JAQQAE010006695.1:0-16476 GCA_029823295.1 Pseudamia nigra
GCAGTGACCCCTAAACTGGAGGAGGCTACAACAGATCCCAGGAAAAACATCCGACATCTCAGTCCAGAAAAGTGCAGCAAAGATACTGAACAGAACCTCAAGCTCCCAGGCCTCTGGTGGAAGAACCCGAGCTTGGAAGGATGAGACCACCCGCACAGGGTGACAAGGGAATTTTTTTTTTTTTTCTATATATACCCACTGCACATACTGTATCTATGCTCTCACTTTGCTGTTTATTGCTTATTTTAATTTTCTTGACTCACTAATGTTTATACGTTTGATTATCTTCTGTAGATTTTTCAGATTATTTTACATATTTATGATCATTTTCTAACTTCTTTTGCTCATTATTTTTGTTCTTTTTGCAAACATATGCAGCAAAAGCACCAACAGTTGCCTTAACAATTAATCAGAATGGAAAAAGGGGCGGATCTAGAAATGCCTCCAGTATTCAAACAAAACCCGTGTCCTTATTTATGCATCATCCCGTCTCTCATTTCACTGCCATGTTTCTCCCTAACGGTTTTCCATCGTCACAGCACACGTACTTACTGTAAATCACAGTAAAATTAAACCTAGTTCTGTCAAGTAGAGATTAATTTGTGACCTTTAGAGCACAAAGTATGCAAAAGTGCAAATTTCAGGGAGGTCGTGGGGATTTGTCTCCTTTGTAAAATGTGCATTTGTCTTCCTGAATAAAATGGTTAAAAACCATAGTTTTACTCTTTTGATAAATCTAGCTGCGGTGGTAATTCTGCACACTTTGAGCATTTTCTTGGTTATTTTGCCCATTTTTCCTTCATAAACTTATGCAGTAGAGACAAAAGTGTCTGGTCATAGCAGCTGGCTCGTGCAGGGCTCCTTTACAAGTCCTACATATGCAGTGCTTTCTCAGCCACTGGTTTGTAACTTTTCACCCAGCGTGTTACATCAGATCATCATGTGCATTTGTGCAGCCATGAATTCGAGCCTGCCTCATGTTTCCCTCGTGGTTTGAACTCTCTCGCTGAGTTTCTTCTGACAGGATGAACTGCCTGGTTTTCTCTCAACTTAATCTTCCTGTAAGTCCTGTCAACATAAATTCACGTAAACCAGCCTTCACTTGAGTCCTTTCCTTGCTCTCTAAGTTCATACCTTGACACTTGGAGTTATAAATTAAGTCATATTTTGCATTTAAGTTTGACCGAATCTGAGGTACAGCTCTTCAATTAGGAAATATGATGTATTTTTGTTGGACAATTTGGCGTACGGTGAGAAGTTAACTGCAGTGGAGGTGATTTAACAGGCTGTATTTCTGTCTCAAATGTGTCACTGGGACAGGTTTGGGAAAATTTAAAAGGATATTATTGCTTGGTGAACTAAGGTTAGATTGTAGCCTTTTGCTTAATGAGAGTGTGGGGGTCAAAAGTCAGGCCATGAGACTGTGAGACTGAGGCCAAATGCGGGGGGATCTGCACTAAGGGGCAACTGAACCAGCTTCCCACTGACATATTCTGACCATAAACTCATGAAAAAATATGTTATGTGCCCTTTTTACACATCCAGAGCAGCATTAAGCATTCACAGTGGTGTCTCTGAGCCGCCTAAAGAATGTAATTTCGAGCTAGTGTCCAGTGTTCACCCGAAACTACGACCTGAATCAGGAAACGGGGTGAATGAGAATGACAAGACTGGAAGCTGGACAAGTGAGGGCACCCAGAGTTATGAGACATAATGAGATTTTGAGGCTTCAAGCCAAATTTTGGGGACAATTTTTGGAATTTTGTCGACAACTTTAAGGAAAATATTAGATTATGATGCAATGTGATGCAACAAGAAAATCTATGGGAAAAAATCAGTGGTTTGTGATTAAGAGACACAGTTATCATCCTTATGTATCCTGCTCTGTTAGTTTTTTTAACTGTTTAATTCCAGACATTTTGTATTGTTTTCTTCATCCTGGGGATTATTTTAGTTCATTTTTGTTCATCCAAGGTTATTTTTGGAAGGAATAGTCTCAGTGAAAAGTTTGGACACACCTTAGCCTTGAGTGTTTTTCTTATTTATTTATTTGTTTTATCATTTTCAAATATTGGACATTAACACCGAAGACATTCAAACTGTGACTGAACACACACGGAATTATGAAATAAACAAAAAAAAGCATTAAACAACCCTGAGCATATTTTATATTTTCTATAGTACAAAGTAGCCACATTTAGCTTTGATGACAGCTTTGCATAATTAATGTCCTTCAGACTAGTGATTTTCAACTGCTGACCCATTTTCAGTGGGTTGTGGGCCTTTGCCTGGGCAAAAAAAAAAAAATGTTAAGAAAAAAAATCAACAGCAGGTCATCTATTCACACTCCTTAACAGTAGGTGGCGATAATGCCCTGTAATGTTAACTGAGCACGTTGAAAAACAGGTATGACGCAGACTATAGGAGATATAGATTTTCTTATATTGAGGACAAAAAATCTATGCAAGTGCGTTGTGTATCAAACGTTGTCAAATGTCGCTGGCATCTATGCTCCAGTGCGTAAATTCACGTGGGCATAGATGTACACAATTCATCCACTAGCGGGCAGTGTTGAGTTCAGACTGTCCTCTACTGTGGCGTTATATTGGATTTCTCTCTGAAAATACTGAGCGAAAAAATATTTGTCACAAGTCACTATGGTGTCAAACATTTAATTTTTCCTTTAATAAGTGATCTGGTCCATCTTTCACTTTTTGCTCCATTGTTAAGATATTATGGGAAATAATCCGACAAATGACGACTGTGCTGGGGTTTGATTGTCATGTTGCTATAGTAACTCGCGTCGCCGGTGGAGTCGGACCGAGTCAGACCTTTGTATCTTCTATTTATTAAATATGGGCATATATTTACCTGAGATTCACTCGACTGCAGTTGCAGTTAGCAGACTGTAGGCTAAGGTTTAGTTAGCTTCCCCTACGCTCCGCTGGCACCGCCACCATTCGTCCAAATATGGTTGCATTCTGTTTTTGGCTCCAACATGTCATCCAAGATGACACCAATATACAGTACGGTACAGCCTCTCCTCAAAAAGTTCATCTTTCGGCGTGTATGTTGCGTTCTGTTCTTTTTCTTCTTCTATTCTTCCGCCACATGAGCTGTACTGTGCTAGAGCGCCCCCACAATTTCCGTTGGCACTGCACCGTTTTCTACACTGTAGATGGATCCAGAAGCCCCTGGAAAACAAACCAAACTTGTAAAGTCCTGCCCGTTGAGACCAGAGGGAACGACGCCTCTGCATGAGTATGCGGACTTAGTGTAGAGTATAAATTGTGTTTATGCAAAGTGTTTTTCACTATTTACCCACTGAGGTAATCAGAAGATAAGTTCATTTTGTGTACTTGAATCCTTTGAATTGCACCTTTTCTTTAATTTTTGTTGAGTTTGTGACTAAAAACTGTGACTGAGATTTTGACAAGTACAGTGTTAGTTGTCATGTCATGAGAGAGTGAGGATTCTCAGCTGAAGCTACGTATTTTGAATCTTTTTGAAGCTACTTTTTGAAGCTGAAGTTACTGAAGTGAAGAGTTTTGGTTTAATTAAAATGCAGCTAAATTAGATTATAAGGGAATATTTCCCTCTCTATCATCACCACTTGCTAATCGGAAAAAAAAAAACATTTTCATCTATAGTGACTGTATCATTGCAGTCGGGAGCAAGAAATTTTAACACAAGTTAGAATTTGGTCTTGGACACCCCATGAAGCTCAAATGGCCTTGACCTTGCATTGACCTCAAAGATCGGTAAGGGTCAAAAATGAGTCACTAATTCAGCAAATTTGAAATGTACTTCATGGCTTATAATTTAGTGTAAATGAAGGGACATTGAACTTGGTATAAGAACTGCATTTATTCTTATATTTACCCTTAAATTCCAAACATATAGTTTGTGCCATGGCCAATAGGGGACTTGTCACTAGCAACTGAAAGTGAAACTAAAATGATGGAAGAACATCTTTCAGCTTTTCATTTTCAAAATGAAGCAGTTGCATTCAATATCCATCCATCCAGCCATCCATCCATCCATCCATCCATCCTCTGCCCCTTAATCCTCGTGAGGGTTGGGGGGGGGTGCTGGACCCTATCCCAGCTGACTTGAGTGTGCATTCAATATTAAGATCTTTAATATCCATAACATGACATGATTTTATACTGTAAACAGGTTTAATTTTTGTAAAGAAGCTGAATTCATTGACCATAATTTGACTCGACTACTTTTGTTTTTCTTTTTCTATTAACCTGTATGTTCTCCTGTTAACGGTAAATATACACATCAATCATAGTTACTGACCTTAACAGTTGACATAATTACTCATTGCTGATATTTTCTTTACAATGTTTGCACAAGTCAGCTCTTTCCGTATTCAACGTGACCAGAACTCACTTTAACCTAGTCAGTTGGGCTTGAAACGTGGACAGGAGTACGTTTCAGAGTAACGTCCTTTCGTCTGTCCTGTTGTCCTATTTGTCAGTCTGTCCGGTATCAGCACCACATTTTGCAGATGTGTTCCTAGGGTCAAAAGCAAGGTCAAGATCGAAGATGGGTGAAAACCAACCAAATCCAAGATGGCTGCCACAGTTTTTCTTCCTGAAACATGCAAATTCTCATGGCTAAAGCATAGTATATACCTCTTAGATTCATGTACAAATGAACTCCTTGACCCCCAAAAACCCGAATAGTATCAGGCAGAAGCCTCTGTCTTCGCTCTAAGTCGGTCTAAATGGCTGTCAAAGTAATGTGTATGCTATTCGCCAAATTTCACCGTACATGCAGTAAACATGCTCACATCCTCATGAAACTTGGCACAGGTAGCAGGCGTGTGAAAGTTATTTGGATAAAGGTCACTGTTGTGGGTGGGACAAAATGGTGTGTAGGCGGGGCCGAAATGTATTAATGTGCAAAGAAAAAGGTGTGTCTAAACTTTTATCTGGTAATGCATTTATCGAATTTTGTTGGCAACCTTAAGAAAAACTACGTTATGATGCAATGTGTTGCAACGAGACAAAAACAGGATAAAAAAATGTGTGGTTTGTGATTCACAGAGACCTTTGTGTATATTGCTGTGTCATCTTTCTGCGGTGCACCTATGAAAACCAGGATTTAGCATGACTACATCGTTCCCTAACTCCACCCACCTCACATATTTCTCTTCATCTTGCAAGTTGTGGACTGTATTGGAGTTAAATCAGGCCTCATTTAAATGAAAAAAAAAAAAAAAACTGTGAGTTGTTCTTTTTTTTTCCTCCCTGTGTGTTTGTTTAACTGTCCTATTTGCAATGTCTGCCTTTTGTGACTTCTCTGTGTGGGTGGATGTGAGTGAGATGGAGCAAGAAGCTGCAGTGGCTGCCAGGGGCAAGAGGCAGGACAGAGTGTTTCTGCAGGAATAAATAGCTGAAAACACAGAACTACAGCTGAATATTGTGTGAAAAACGGCAGAACATCGTGTTGCCCTTGTCCCACTCAATTGCAGAAAGTTAAAAGACTCAGATCACAATTTGTTAAGTACACTTGAGTCACAGGAATGCGTTTCCCACTGCTGCTGCTCGGAAACTCAGAAAATGTCTCCCAAAATGTCACCACAGCGTACAATGAGAGCCGCAGACCCACCAAATGGAAATAGAAAGCTGTCCCAGTTGGAAGACATCTGCTACCAGTCACTTCTGTCGGTTATTAATAGCTTTTGTGTTTATAAAAATTCTGTTTACTGGGTATAACTGCCCTCTTTAGTGAGCGTGCAAACTGTAAAGCTGTATCGAAGTATGTAGGGCAGGCGAAGTGAAGTAGGGACTGATTGTGACATGACAGACTTGAAATCTACGGAGCTCCTGAAGACCCAAACAGTCATCTGTTTTTTTCTCCTCAAAAAAAATAAGTCAAGTTATTACCTTGAGAGAATGAGATATCTTGTTGGGAAAAGGTTTTTAATACTGTCTACTTGTAAGAATCGCAGGGATTTTATTATGTGGCATTCCAAGATGAAAATAAAATTTAATTAGTTGAGTCGTGTGTGTTGTACTGTGGCTAAAGTCCTGACATGCAGCACAGTGCATAAGTTTTCCACATCTTGGGTTTGTTGTGTTGCCTCATCTTGTTTTCAAGTTTGCAATGACCATACACAAGCATAAAAATTAATGAAATCTATTTTTAAACCAGTATGGGGGTAGAACCTGCAAATGTCCACTTTTGGTTTGTTGTTTTTTTGGGGGACTTTAAATGAAAATATTTGCACGGTGTAAACACACAAAATGTCACCTAAATGTCTTCAACAGGCAAAAGTCCATATTTAGTGTGACGTCAATTCATGTGGCAAGAAATAGAAGAAACTAGAAAGTCTTCATAGAGCACAGACCTCTGCCTCGCCAGCTCCGTTTCGCTTCATACTGAAAATCCACCATCATCATTTGAATCTATGCTCATTTCTCCCATAATGTTATTGCACCAAAAGTAATGTTCTTACATTTATTTGACCCTCATTACTGGATTCTTAGACCATAAAAACCTCCCATTAGCATTTTGAATCACATACTTATCATTATTAGTTCAATAGTTAGTCTCCATAATGGTGGTTTTCATATCCATACATCAAATCCGTGGATACGTTACTTTAATCAGCAGACTTTCCACTACAGTTTTGTGTCGGCTACATGTCTGTAGCTTTATTTATTACCTCACAGTAGATATTTTTCCTGAACCCCTGTGAGTATAAGCATTTTGGATCACTAATATCCAGAATGTTGCCCATATCTGAATCAAACTTTGTGCTTTGATAGAATCTATTGTGGTGTTATCCTGTGTGTTTTGGCTAAATTTTCTGGGTGGTGTTACAAAGACAAATGTTGAATTTAACTCTATGCCACAATGGTGAAGAATCATTTAAAAATATTCTGCATCCAGACGATGATCAAATCACTCTCAGAATCTAATCATTTGTGCCATTTCTGACCTGTCTTAAAAATTTCATCCAAGTCCATTCAGAGTATTTCGAGTTATGTTGCGAACAAAGAAACACATTATAAATAAATAAATAAACCTCTTTGGGGGAGGTAATAAAGAAACCATGGAGCCTGGTTTAAGATCTCCAGATCTCATATTTTCTGTCCCAAATAGTCCAAAAACATTTTAAGTGCAGAAGGGAGGTGGCAAAACTGAAATGTGTGTGAATTTTGGTTCTATTGTGATTCAGAAATGCATGACTGCAGTCATGATAAGCTGATAAAACAACAAAACCGAGGGGCCTAAAACCTTTGCACAATTCTGTACCTTAGAAAGATGAATTAATAGATAATTATCCTCCAAGATATCTTGTTTGCACAGGAGAAATATTTCATTCCCCCAAGATAAATATCTCGTTCACACAAGATAATAACTTGTGGGAAAGAGAAAAAAATATATCAGTGTTTGGGACTCCAGGGGCTCTGTAAGAATCGACACGGAAAAGGAGGAAAAAACATCATATCAGCTCAGAAACCAGAAAAGCCACTTAATGGAACTGATGAAGATACTGTTTATATGACAATATAATATTATGGAGCATGTTTGAAGCAAGAAACCTCAACTAATTGTTACCTTCACGGGTAAAACTGCAGATACAAAGTGCTTGGCGTGGCCATGACTTCACTTTGATTCTTCAAAGCAGTATTGTGGAGGAACATCAAGGGAAGCCAAGTGTCACTGCAGATTTAGATATTCTTCCATAGCAGATTTAGAGATGGCGTGTCTGGAATGGCAGGGGATGCCGCTCTGATAAAAGTTGTGTGGGGAGGCCCCAAATCCCTTTTTTATATCAGTAGCTTGCAAGGGTGCATAAAAAGTAGCACACAAGCCAGAGGGGTGGGGTGGCAGTGAACAGAGATGAAAGCGAGATGAAAATCCAGACAGATATCCGTGCTATCATACAAACAGACAAAGGCTGAGGAGAAAAATGTCACCATCACCTCCTGTTTTTCCCTTAGTCTGACTCAGCTAAGTCAGTTTCTAAGATCTGTTTGTCGGAGAGGACTCCACGACAACTGGAGCACAAAACACTTCAACTTGCCACAGACGTGCACACAAACAGCTGCAGTGATTGTCTCCACTGAGGTGCATGAGCTGAGAACACTGCCTTACTGGGAGCTCTGCTTTTGTGTACCAGTGTGCTTTCAATCAATAGCATATAGAAAATAAAGCATGTAGGAGATAAAGGTCTGATTGGTTTTCTGCTCATGCGAGTCCAATTCTCCCCGTGGACATGTAGCCATCTGTTTCCCTCATCAATTGCCTTAACCAAGGCTTCTCATTAATATGAGGCACTGGTCATGTTAACCTGCATAAATGTGTGAATTAGGACAAGGTCAGCTGCTGTCAGCTCTAATTATTACCTGGGCTATGTTCAATTGCTCTTTGACAATCTCACTTACTGTATGTTAGATCCTCTGGTTGTGAGGAGGGGAGGGGTAATGGGTGTCGGTGGGTTCAGCCATCAGACATGCAGTGCACCACACCGTTGGCCCTCAGGCTGCCCTGGGAGGGACACTTGCTCTTTTCTGACCTATTGCACAAGTAAATGTTAAATGAGGGGGAGCAGAAGGGGCTTCTCATTGATATGCCTGATGGTCTGAATGGAAATGTGGCAAAGACTGCACCCATGGGTGCTGTCCTATAGCCAGAGATGAGTGTGCTGTTCCAAATGGCAGTCGCCCCATTGCCAAAGTCTCTCACAGCCAAAATGTAACACATGACTGGAAAAAAACAAAAAAATGTTAATCTGTTATGCTGTATGTAAGCCAGTGGAAAGAAAACAGCCTACAGGGATGGCAGTGTTTCCAGTCCTTTTGACATCCACACTGTCAGCAATGATATGATTATTTAACAAATCCTAAAGTGGAGTCATTCAGAAGTGTGGGAAATAATGCAAAATGATTTATGGAAATGGAACAAATGTCTCATTGTGTGGGCATGTTGTCTAAAACTCATTCAATCTCACCCTCCTAAAATGTTCTGCCTGTAGTGTGAGCTGCGCAGAGATCCCTGTGTGTACTGTACCAGAGTTTGTTTTGTACCTAGACGTAGCCTGTATGTGTCTTTTCTAAGCAAGAATACGGTTTCAACAAGTATTTACGGACACTGTGCCTGCAGCCAAACGGACGCAAAGGTCAGGGGAATGTGCACCCACCTATAGTCGACACCACAGTTCCAACAAAATAAAAAGCCCCTGTAAAATCCCATCGTGGCCTCAGAGCATCAGCCCGGATCCCCGCCGCGATGGCAGCCTCGTACTCCCGCAGGAAGGAGTTGAGGTCCTGCAGACTGACGTTGAAGGTTTGACTGAAGTTGTGGAGCGTCCCGTTCCAGCGGCCGTGAGCCTGCAGCTCCGAGGGCCTCTCTATGGCAGAGAAGACCGCAGCGCCGCACAGCAAGTACAGTAGGATGAGGACGGCGAGCAGCACAAAGCGGCCGTTGTCTTCGTTAAAGTGCAGGGAGCGGCAGCCGTGCAGGCGCTGACCAGGCATCATCCAAATTTCAGCACCACTCGCGCGTCGGACAGCGACAAGCTCCGCACCGGAGACGGCATTCACTCCGCCGGAGGGGCCCCCTCCGAGTCACCGGACCGCTCTCTCTGCGCACTTCTGGACACTACATCCCGTCCGCTTAGCCCATCACGGTGCCTCGTTGTAGTTCTGAAGTCATTTTCCCTGTAGGCGAAAACCAGAAAAGGTTCCACTTGTGGATGGAAGTGCGTAAATCCACCAAGCTGCACGGGCTCACGAAGGAAGAGTTCGTGGGAAATGCCTACAACGCATAGTTTCATGATAGGTTCATTTTCCGATGCCGTTGGACTGAACTGGACTGCAGCCGGACGCTTCTTTGAGCAAAAGCCTGAGGGCGGAAATTCGAGTAGTTTCCTCTGGGTCCCCTGCACCAAAAGATTCCCCCCGCAAACCCACAGTGACGCGCGAAATTCACACAGGTTGACAGGAAAGTGCCGCAGGAAAATCCCGCTCCGGTCTCGAACTACTCACTTCTCCCGGTGCGCAGAGCCTTCGTTATGGCACAAAGCGTCCCATCGGTGCATATAGTGAGCTCATCTCCTGTGCACATTGGCGACTGCAAAGCTGTGTCACTATTAAAAGAAGGAGCGGGAATAGAGTAAATCAGGTTCTATATTGGGAAAACAAAATACACGTCCATCGATTTTTTGCAGTGAGGAAAAGAGAGGAGTCACTTTATCACGTCAAGAGCAGGAGGATCATATGCGCACTACTACTACTGTACGCACCACAGCACTTTTCCTGCATCGTGGGCTCAAATTAAAGTGTAACGAGAGACTGAGTGGGGCTTCACTGCTTATAAAACGTATAGATAGATAGAAAGAAAGAAAGAAAGAAAGAAAGAGGCCCAGCCTGGTGCCATGCTTTGAATTTACGTCAAGACAAAGCTGAAGGTTTCATGTGAACATTGTCAGCATTTTTAGTTCCTGCAGGAAATCAGAAAAGCATCATTTAATTTTCTGTGTTCTGGTGAATTGCTCGTCTTCTGCATAAAGAAAACAACAAAAAAAATAACTAAGTAAGCAACCAAATGAATAAAACAACAACAAAAATAATCAATAAAATGTGCAGTACAATCCATACAATTAACACAACTCAACCAAACAAACCGAGACCAAGCAAAAATAATCAACAGCATGAATAAAAATGGAAAAAAAGCACAATCCAACAGTGAGCAAAAATAATATTTATCAAAAAAGAACAAAAGAATCCACTGTGAAAGAAAGAAAACATAGTGAGCAGCTCGATGAACCATACTGGGCAAAACTGAACAAAATAATATCCAGAATGAACAAAATAATCTACAAAGTTAGCAAAAAATGAACAAAATAATACAGGTAAAACAACAAAATATTCCACAATCTGTAATAAACTGAAGAACATAAGAAGTAAAAGGAAACAAACTGAACAAAAAGGGAAAAACCTTATCAAAAATGGACAAAGTGAAAAAAATAGAAATAATGAACAAAATGAGTGTGGAAACTGAACAGGAATGAACAAGATAATCCAATAATGAACAAAAATGAACACATTAAGCAGTAAAATGAGCAAACATGAACAAACTCATCAAGAAAATGAACAAAATAATCAATATTGTGAAAAAATGTGCAGCAAAATGAGCCAAACTGAACAAAAATAAATGAAACACACAGGGAGATCAACAGAACTAAAGAAAATAATAAATCAAATGAGCATAAATGAACAAAAAATGGAGGGAACTAACAAAATTGAACAATGCAATCGACGAGTGAACAAAATATGCAGCAAAATGAAGCCTACTGAATAAAAAAAGAAACACAATAAGTAGTGAAATGAGTCGAAATGAACAAAATAGTAAGGCAAAGTATCCAATAATGAACAAAAATGTCATTTTTGGGGTAAAGCTGCATTTTCACAGACCGTGATCTACAACATCATTAATCGCTTTGGTGCACGACAGTGAATATATTTCTCAAAACAGCAAAATGTGCACACTACAAAACACAGTAGATGACCTGCAAAAGCATGCGCCTTGGTCACAATATCTGTAGTGCATGTGTCAAGAGCAAATATTTATGAAACCATTGGAATGAAGAGTCCTCGTGTATGCCATCTTTGTAAACAAGACTGTCTACTGGTAAATGTTTTGCCATGTTGTTAATAGAGCAGTTTAAGCTGTACTTTCTAATAAAAACTGTTCTGGCTTTGTGCAACAGTGACTGAAAAAGGACAAGGGAACACTTCACTCTGTTTTGCAGAACAATTTCAGCTCCACAGAGTCACATATTACTGTGTGAGGGGAACATTTTGAAAGACAAGTTTTCACTCTCCTGTTTGAACTGCAGGACTTTTACAGCCCTGCACTACACAAAGGAAAAAATCAAAAGCACACATTTACATAAGAACATGGGAAGCACACTTTGGACAGTGCAAATTACAACAAAGTGTGTTCATTCTGACGTTCATGTGTGTCAGGCCCCAGATTTTGTCCCTGTATTTTTGCGTCAGAAATCTGCTTTGTGTAGGGTTCAGTTCTGAGCTGTTGTAGGAAAGTGGAGTCTCATTGGTTCGCCCAATTTAACACATGGAGAAGTAAATGGAAATGAAAAACAACTGGAGGAGCGTTTGAGATTTAATTAGGTTCACAGGCAACAGGTCAGTAACATGACGCAAAATGGAAAACTGTTCTGGGATCAGATGAATGTCTCAGACCTTTTTAAATGAGCTTCTCCCCAGAGAAGACGGTGGCGTTTCTGGATCATGTTCACATATGGCTTCTTCATTGCATGATACTAATTTAACTTGCATTTGTAGATTGGAAGGTGAATTGTGTTCGCAGGCAGTGATTTCTGGAAGTGTTCCTGATCCTATTTCCAGTAGAGAATCATGTCTGTTTTTCATGCAGTGCCGTCTGAGGACCTGAAGTTCACGAGCATCCAGTTTGACTGGCCATCGTTTGATGATATTATACAGTGGAGATGGTGGGATCTTCAAAGTCTTCACAGACGAATTGACCTGTTAAAAGTTCACCTAATTCGTTCTTGATTTGTGCCAATTATTTTCCAGCCTTTCTGTTGGCCTTGTTCTAACTCTTTTGAGATATGTTGCTGCCATCAAACTCAAAATGAGCTAAAATTCTATGAAATGGTAAAATGTCTCAGTTTCAACATAAGTTTATAAGAATTTGCAAATCATTGTGTTCTGGTTTTATTTACATTTAACACAATGTCCAAACTTCAATTGAGGTGAGGCCAAAATCAATATACTGTAATACATTTTACAAAAAATATGCTAGAAATTTATAAAATCTACTGGGCATGATAACTAGTTCAACACTGTTGCATGTAATGACTTAAGCAATGAATGAATGAATGAATGCCTAAATGTTTGGGGGAAGAACTATTTAACAGAAAATCTTTATTTATGTACAATGTATAACCAATATTTATGTACCGTTTATAACCCATATTTATGTACAGCATATAACCCATATTTATGTACAGTTTATGGCCCATATTTATATACAGCATATAACCTGTATTTATGTACAGTTTATGGCCCATATTTATGTACAGTTTATGACCCATATTTATGTATAGCATATAACCTGTATTTATGTACAGTTTATGACCCATATTTATATACAGTTTATAACCCGTATTTATGTACAGTTTATGACCCATATTTATATACAGCATATAACCTGTATTTATGTACAGTTTATGGCCCATATTTATGTACAGTTTATGACCCATATTTATGTACAGCATATAACCTGTATTTATGTACAGTTTATGGCCCATATTTATATACAGTTTATGACCCATATTCATGTACAGCATACAACCTGAACTTTGACCAACATGACAATTCTAATGATAATGTAAAAAATAGCAGACTATTGTGCACAAACATTGCTTTTATGACGAACACAACTGCTGCTGTGATGTGGAACAGTTCTGAGAAATGCACCGACATGAAAGAGGAAAACTGTATTTATCTAAACTAACAAATAAAAAAAGACTATGATTATACTGTAAAAGAGTAAACAACAACGCACATTGCTAAACTCTTGAATATTGAACTACGGAGGCTCGAGTCATTTGCAGGAGGTCAGGGCTTCTTATTGACAGCCTCCAAAAACAATGGGTCACGCATCATTGAACCTACGAGGTACACAGCTCAAATTACGGCACAGAAAAGAGCAGCATCCTTTTGGGTGTGTTGATACACGGTGGAAATTCCAAGAAAATCAATGACAAACTCGAACTGCTGATCCATGAAAGGACCCATAAAAATATCGACGGATGCTTTAAGAAAAGACCCGTGTCCAAAAAAAGCAGTGACGGGTCATAAAATGTCACTTTTAAGCGGATTAGTACTCAGACATTTACATAAAATCAAGGCATTTGTCCTTCCAGGCACAATGCAGTGTGTCAAAGCGGTTTTGTTTTGACAGGGACTGTTTTCTTAGGAGACAGTAGAGGGGAGCTGCGTTGCCTAATTGGTGGCTCTATTGATTATCTTCTCTAATGTAGCAGACCGCCTCAGGAATATCAAGGTAGAACACCGGACGAGTCGTCCTCAGACTTCACAGCTGCACAGCGTCTGTCCGCAGCAGCTTGGATCTCTGGAAATGCAAAGACCAAATGTAATAGAAGATGACGTCAGATGAGCTGCATTTATGTCTGTACATTAATTTCATTATGTCTTTTGTGCACTGTGGTAAAAGGAAACAGAGCAGGGCATATTGAAAGAACTTCGAGGAAAAACATTCACCAAACATAACGCTGTTTAATAAGATCCAGTTGGCCAGTCATTTTTGACTGGTGCGGTCTTGATCATCAAGTCAGTATTGACTCAAGAACACCGATTTTTCCATTAAATTTTTTTAAAAATTGTGAAAGCGCACATAACTGTAATTGTAGACTTTCTGCTATAGGTCACATTATGATACTGTGTACAGCGACCAATCCAATCTGTACAATCTAATAATGGGGACCCAAACTAACAAAGCTTGGCACATGGGTAGCCAGGACAGGGGGAAGGGTTACTATGGCAACCACAGCCTAATTTGCATGTTAATTAGGTCCCAGCAGTACTAAATAATAAAATCCTATGATACCAAAACTACTACAGCCAAAGGCATCAAACTTCAATATGTGATAGATTAGGTTGAAAATGGGATATTTTCTATGCTCATTGAAATATCAATCAATCAATCAACATATTTCAAGGAACCTTCAAGGAAAAACTGGGCCGAGGATTTGCCATTTTACTGCGAGTTGTTATTTAATGTGGTCTGTGCAAACTTTGTGATTTTATAGTTTTATCATTTGAAATGTAATAGTGCTATTTATTTGATGTGTTTCAACTGGATGTATATGTAATGTAGTAATGAGGTTATTATAACTGTGCACCGTGTCATGTATTTGATGTGGGTTAAGGCGAGGGTAGGGGTATACTATCTGACTGCTATGGCAGTCAGCTAACAGGGATTGTTTTAAATAAACGACTTTCATAGAATATAATCTAAAGGACCCATGCAGCGCACGCTTATATCTGTGCAGCTTCTTATGTGTGTCTGTGAAATATGTCCCTGGTTTCCCAAGCGCCTCTTTGTAACTTACTAAAACATGCTCTGATTTAACTGTGTGGTGTTGTCTGCCAAATTTTAATCAGAGAAGACTCTAGTGGCCTGGGATCATATTCTAACACAAAGCTATCATAAACACAGGATGGTTCACATTTCAAGGACGGTTCTTTGAAAAGAGTTAGAGTGTAACTGTCAGTGGCTCATGGGGACAGTTTGAATATGTTTGGTCACAACTTTCAATTCAGTTCAATTCAATTCAATTCTATTTGTATAGGGCCGATCATAATTCAAGATCATCTGTAGGAGAGAGAGAGAAATGCTCTTTCTTAAACTCCTCCCCTACCTCTCTCTCTAAATGTCCTCCCTTCCCCTCTCTCTCTCTCTCATTGGTTATCACAGGTGAAGTCACAAATGACAAAAAAGTCAATCTTGTGGTGGATTTCTCTGGACTGGTAGCACTGAGCAACTTCATATTGTCGCAGTTTTTATTTTACATCACAAATATATCTCAAAACCATAGACTGTACTGTATATATTAATGGTCAAAGTGATGTTGACATCACCCATCGGTTTCTGAAGGGCCGTCTTGTGGTCAGTTGGGTTGTCGCTTCCTGGACAACATCTTGGAGCCAAAAACAGGATGCAACCTACCAGTGTGAGTGCAGCATGCCAGTGGACTCATGGTAAAGCTAATACTAGCTGCTAGCTTACTGATGCAGTAGAACTTCATCAAACTGTACCAAAAAAGTCATTTTACGATGTTGTTAGTGTTAACACCCACAACCACAGTCAAGTGTATCTCAGGTAAAACTATCCCCATATTGAATAAATAGAAGATACGAAGGTCCAACTTGGTCTGACTTCATTGGTGAGTTGAGTTACCATAGCAACATGTCAATCAAACCCAATATAGCAGTGATTTGTCTGATTATTTGCTGTAATATCTTATTAACGGAGCTGAATGTTGAAGATGGACCACCAGATCTCTATTAGAGGGTCCAAATAAGATGTTTGAGACTGTAATGACTC
The DNA here is from genome assembly GCA_029823295.1 of Pseudamia nigra. NCBI lineage: Eukaryota > Metazoa > Chordata > Actinopteri > Kurtiformes > Apogonidae > Pseudamia > Pseudamia nigra. Next base: position 16,150 of record JAQQAE010006695.1, read on the forward strand.
ATGACAAAAATTTATTCACCTGGTATTTTCACAGAGAAGTCCAGTGTAACTCTGTGAGTCAGGGCTTCTTGGAGCAGAATGAACATTTCCCCAGTGGCTAATGGCGATATGACAACTTAAAGTTGCCCATTGTGTCATTGCCCATTGCTCAAAACCCAAACAAGATGGATTTTCATAGTATGGGACTATTAATCTAAGCAAATGCATTTCCCCAAGCTTGCAAGTGTGTAAGTACAGTGGTCCCTCGATTATCGTGGGGGTTACGTTCTAAAAATAACCCGCGATAGGCGAAATCCGCGAAGTAGATTCCTATTGAAAAACTGTTTT
>JAQQAE010006696.1:0-16475 GCA_029823295.1 Pseudamia nigra
CTACCTATACAGTTCTGACTGAATTTCCAGTCCAGTCGACAGAAGGAAAACCAGCCTTTAAACTTTATCATAATAATTTATCATTTATCATAATAATTATGACTATTGACTGATGGGAGCATTTTTATCATGAGAACATTTTTGGTAATTTTACCCAGCTTTAACTGAAAACAAACTGCTGGCTGTTTATTGTTTTGACTTTCGGAGTGAAAACTTCATAAACCACATGCTACTTAAGGACCATACACAGTACATGTACCTGCATATTCTTGTTGTAAGGCACGAGCAAATGCACGACCCACCACCTGAACCCCCATCACAATGATCTGGGCCAGGTATTTAGCCTGCAGAGGAAAAAAAACACCACATGAAAACACAAACATATGGTGAGAATATGACGATGAAGTCAAGCATCATCAGATGCATAAACTTATAGAGACTTTGGAGATCTTTTTTTTTTTTTTCAAATTTAAGATTGAGTTTTATTTTCAGCAACTGAACCCAAATTGACCATTTTATGTACATTTTACTATTCACATGTGAAACATAATGCGCTGTATAAAAGTAAGGACTGAACCTGCGTTTGTACTATTGAATCAAAATGAACAAAATATAAAATAAATCAACTGAATGAACAAATTAATGCGGAATAGACACAATAATTGACAAAAAAATGAACACTATATTCTGCCAAAAATATTTAAATATCCCCAAAAAAATGAACGAAGGTATATTTTCAAACAGGTAACTTCAGTCCAAATAAAAAGACGACAAATAGGTGCAGCTGTAGCTTTCAAACATGACCTGACTACTTCAAATTAAGAGTTTTTTTTTTGATGATTTTTAAGACCCAACTTTGGTAAAATTGCATTTAAGACATTTTCAACCACATACAGTACAGGCCAAAAGTTTGGAAACACCTTCTCATTCAATGCGTTTCCTTTATTTTGACTATTTACATTGTAGATTGTAGATCTTTGCTGTGTCTGATGCAACTTTAGACTCATGAGTCCGGATTAACAGAAGGAAAAACACACGCCTTCGACTCCTAATGTTAAAAAACTCACCAAACGTCCTCCTGACAAGCTAAAGCTACATAACATTAGCACTACTCTTTCCTCACAGAAGCACAAAGTACCGTCATCGCTAACTGATCAAAACTCGACTATTTAAAGCGTTTTCTTACCATTTTATAAAGATTCCGACTTCGTGAAAGGTGCGCGTCTTATGTTTTCACATGCACATTACTGAAGGTTACCGAAGGGTCGAAGATCAAGGGAGACAAGAGGAACCAAATAGATGGACGAGTATGTGGTACTGACACCTGGTGGAGGGGAGGTGGAACTGGCGCGACAAAAAATATTTATTATCAGTACAAGTCTAAATACTACGTTCACTGAAGAAAAATATTTTTAGACTCCGTATCTCATAATTGCAGGATCTTAAGTTAAGGCTGGAAGAATCCCAATGATTCTTCATAGTGTTATATACTAATGTTATTGCCATCCTCACTAAGAAACATTAAATATTTCCCAGTGTCGCAGTCCCGGAAAGAAATAAAAGCAGATTAAATCTGACAGCGCCGTGTTCCCTACTGTAGCAAAGAAGGGATTCCTGACAGCCTTTTGTTTTGTTCATTTATGCTCTTTTGTTTGATTATTTTTGTTAATTTTTTGGAATATTTTAGTCTTTTTTTCTAGATTGGTTTTTATTCATTTTGATACTTACTAAATTTTGTTTTATCACATTATTTTATTTCATTTATATCCATTTGATACTTTCGCTTACTTTCTTAGTAGTTTTGTTTTTTTTTTCCAAATTCTGTTCCAGACTTCATCTTTTTTCTGTTGATTTCCTCTAATATTTTGTGTGCGTTAATGTTATGTTGTTGTCATTGCTGTTGGTTTAGTGTCTGTTTTGTAGTTTTCAGTTTAAATTTAAATCACTTAATCAAAATGAACAAATCAAACTCAAAACTGAATTATCTTTTACACACATAGCGTTAAAAGATTTCATGTGTAGTTTTAAAAGACCCTGAAATGTTATGATAAAAAAATGTAGATAACAGTAAACAAACTATTTAAAACCATGATGCAGATGTTACGTTACATTAAATGTTATTTACCTAGTTTGTTCTTTTAAATATAGTATAAATGTCTTTAGTTGCAATTATTATATTTACCTCATCATTTGTGTCTTAATCCAAATAAGTTCTGATATATGATGTAGAATTAATACAGTTTACGAGCCATTTCATGTAAGGGACCATGATGGTGACTTAACCACACAACAACAGCAGTAAAGGGTTCAAATGGTGTTTATTGCAAGACAATACTGAAAAAACCATCACTCAAGCACAACAGTTTTACCTATGGTATAAAAATTATGCCGTTAAGCACAGTGAAAATATCCCAAAATTACAGCCACATGTACATCACTCAAACACTGACAACACGTGCAGTTTCATATGTAAAAACACGATGTGCATGATCATGCTTGGCTGAGTAGTTCAGTTCATCAGAGGTAAACAATACAGCAGAATGAAGTCTGGCTTACTGAGAATATTGCTGTGGCCCTGATTAGAAATGACCTGATGGCTTTATGTGTTTTAAGTCATTAATACAATACTGTTAATGTCCAGTAAACTCACGATTACAAAATAAACAGATGACAAAATTAGTTCATTTAATAAGAATGTTCCCAAACAGTCTAAACACCAGCAAAACATCAAGATAAAAAAAAGCCCAGTTAACAAGAAAGTAAAGTTGCCACAAAATAAGACAAATCACCACCCACTACTCAAAGGCTGTTCTAAAAACTCCAGCTGGAGTTTGTCTGGTTTTTAGTACATCAAAACCTGATCACAAGTAGTAGATAAAAAAACCACCATGTCCATATTTTACCTTTCACTGTTAAATACAGAATACCAAATCTGTTCTTGAGTGGCTAAACATTCACTCAAATCAAACTCATACACATAAAGTAATATACTGTGATGTTAAATGGCATTTAAATCCAACAAAAAATCCACTGCAGAAAAATGAGCAGTGTCGTTAAAAAATCCAGTTCATGGTTAAACACGAACACTGGTGACCCTGTTGTTTCCTCAGCGTACTTTTTGCAGCAGAAAGCTTGAACATTTTATGGTAAATGTGTGTTACGTGTTTGTGTTACCTGGTCAAACAGGAAGACAAGTTTATTTTTATTTTCAGATGCTTGTTGTTCACCTTTTCAGTGATTATATTGACATTTCTTGGTCATATTACATTTTCGAAGACACATTGTGATTAAGCGTGCTCACATGACTGGCCAGTAAAAAAGCAAGCCGTGGTCCACGCACTGTGGAGGTAAATGTGCACACATTCCACGATATTTTGAAAATAATACAAAACTTCTGACCCTTGAACAAACTGGGCTTAAAGTGGGAGTTTTTTTAAATGCAAAACAACTGAGCCTTTACACCATCCACTAACAGAGACAAAAAGACAAATTGTGCTCATATCACCTTTGAAATTGTTTTCTGATCCCTGTTACATATGATTTAACTGAAGTTTTATTGCTATAAATCCCTCTATGTCTCCCCATGAACAACTAACAGCGAATCAGAACCAAGTTTCACCACTCTACATAAAACAGTCAAATATTATTCTAATATTTTTATTACATTAACAATGGACAAATGACCCAATTGCATTTTTTTAATGACAATGTCTGCTGGAAATAAGTTCCATATCAAATTTCATGGGGTTTGATGTGATGATTTCCAACCAGATATCGCTTCATTTCCAAACCAAAATCAGATTTCATCACATACAAATATTCAAATGTCCCGTAGTTCCCTCCTGTGGCGTTTAGACATTGCTGAAGATTCACATTGTACAGTATTCTGTGCGCAGGTAGACTGAAAGGCAGCACGTATCTTGGTGGCACTGATGCACAAACAAGCAGTAATGTAAGACTTGAGCTGATCTCTTCTCCGCTCTTTGCATCACAATTCAAACGCAGACGATGCAGTGTCACGTTTAGTCATCCTGGACGATACAACAGCACAAGTTAGTAATCTACAGCGTGAACAAAATAATATGGAAACTGATGAGCTGAATTAACTTGGTGAAAATGAATTTAAAAAATGAACAAAGCACTGAAGAAAGTGAACAAAAAACAACAATTGACCAAAAATAAGCAAAATAAGGAACAAAATATTCCACAAATTTGACAATAATTGATGAAATACAATGACAAAAAAACATTTTCACAAAATAATAAAATGGTAAAAGGAGTGAAATCAACAGAAATGATCAAAAATGACCAGAATGATCAAAAACATGCACAAAATAATGCATTAAATGAAAAAAAAAATTAAAATGACCAACCAAGTGAATAAAAAATAAGAAGTTAATGAACAAAATGAATTCAAATGACTAAAATAGTAAACAAAATAAAGTAATTATACATTTTATTTATACAATTATACAGCTAAATGTGTATCGTACGTCATGTGATTCATAAAAGGTTTAAATATTTTTTGTGGCTCTCAACACATAGTTTTATGTTCTGTCTAAAATGGTTCTTTAGACCGTAAAGGCTGCAGACCCTGATCCAGTAGAATCACTGCTGCCAAATATTAAAAATGATGTACAATAAAATATGACTGTGTAAAAAATCCTCATACTGTAGCTGATTTAATCAGGGGGCACTGAGCAATTCAAAGTAAAACAATCATTACTTTTCAAAATTTCTACAGGTATGTTGTCACAGTAAGCAGCTCTTGACTTTCAAAAACATTGAAAACACCTACAGGTTTTACAAACAGCAAGTACAATCTACATAAAACAGAAACGGCAAAGTGAAACTAAACGTTACATTCTAGCAGGAGTTCTTAGAAAGGTATATTCCCCTAAAATACTCTTATTTTATTTAGCTAAATCTTTTACTCACTAATTTACTGATTGGCTCACTGAGAGACTTATTTAATGACTGATTTATTCCTTCAGGTATTTATTACTTTGGCTCAGATGATATGTTACAGTTTCTAATGCGTTAATTTCCAACTGTCTTCTTTTCACTCACCCACTCGTCATCATCAACCCCTTCGTAGGAGTCCTGTGGCAGGGGGTCATCCATGTTCCCCAGCTTAGCCACCATGGCACTGAGCAGCTGGTTCACAAACACATCATTTAATCAGATCATTGATGTTATAGAATGTGATAGAATAGAGCTTTTTATTCTAAAGGACGTCATGTACAATGTGGTTCTCACCTCCTCTTTTTTCTGTTCATCTGTTTTCTCCTCTAGGTAATAAGAAGATGGCATGTATTTCCTCACTGGAGCCTCTTTAGGAGCCTCACTCACTAAAAAATAAACACCAAGACATGACATTTCTACACTAGTTTAGAAGAGACTTTGAGGGACACGCAGGTTTCTGCAGGTTTTTAAGAGTTATATTTAGACTATGTAAGACTTTAATGAGGCTACAATGAATACAGTTTAAAACATTTTAATATCTCATCATGGTGATGCTCCCAGTGTGAGATACAGAACAATACTGGGTGATGACAGGCAGCTTTTAAACATCACCTTTAATCTATTCTATGCTATTCTATTCTATTCTATTTGTATAGCGCCAATCATAATCGCCGATTATCTCTAGGCGCTTCACGATTCGAGGCCAAGACCTCATGACCATACAGAGAGTAAACCCAACAGAACCACGCCAAGCCAAAGGCGACGGGGGAGGAAAAACTTCTTTTAACAGAAGAGAAAAACCTCCAGCAGAACCAGTGGCTCAGGGTAGGCGGCCATCTGCCTCAACCGATTGGGGTTAGTGGACAGAAGAGAGACAAAAGAGCAGAGATAGAACAACAAACAACACTGTTCCTGTTATGGACACTGTTATGTTCCTTTATACCCAAAGTTCTTTAATTGCAGTAGGCTTCAACCAAGCTTTAAACTCAGTCAATTTTAAAACCTGTCAGAGATCACATTTACAGGCCCCATACTGCGAAAATGCACCTTTACTGTGTTTCAAGGTTTAAATTAACTGTTAAAAAATAAAGTACATGTATCTGGCCATTGCTGCCTTTCCTGAGAAATCCTAAAGACTGGACAAAAAAGCTTATTTTGAACTTGATGACTTAGTCCCCATGGGCCAATACAATTCTAAAATTTTAAATGTTGGAACTAATCATATTTAAGCTAAAATTAGCCCATGAGCTGATGATTTCAGAAACTGTCATAAACACAAAAAGTAATTTATTTTGTGTTTACAGTAGATTTGCATCAGAATATGATTCCAGGTCACCCGCCAAATCAGAACATTTTCTGATGCGAAAGAGGCGGGTCATGACATCTCAGTGAAATCAAAATGTTTGTGTTTGAGTTACAAAGAGACCATAAGAAAAGCAAAGACAAATCAAACTCTGACAGAGGCCATGTATATAAGTGGTACCGATACAGCATAGTACATTTAAGTGTCAAGATACAGGACCTGTAAGACATTTTAAGACCTCAAATGAAGACCTTTAAGGCCCAAGAGCCCGGCACACCTGAGCCCTTGTCTACTGACGATAATGAGAAATTGTGTTACACAAGATCTTGAGGCATCTATACAAATTCGTGCTCTCTGGACTGTGTGTCACCTGGTGTCATGTCTTTAGGCTTCAGGCTCATCTTCTTATGTTGGCCATTGGAGCCAGAGAGCCAGGCAGAGGCGGTCAGAGCTGGTTCCCACCACACATCTGTGTCTGCGTACACATCATCCTGGAAAAACTCTTTCTGGAGACCCAGAGTAGAGACATAATCGGATTTTTAATGTTAAAACCAAATCCACCTAATGAAGAGTCATGTGTAGTTCATCCACTAGGGGGTGTAATTGTTTCACCTTGACCCGAGGCACTTTGAAAGCAACAGGCTCTACAGTGGTCTTAGTGAGCATCAGTCCAACTGCTATTTCCACATCACGCACATTGCACTCTGTCTTGGGTAGGAAAGCCAAACCCTGAGGACAAAATAATTCAGAAAACATAAAAGCCATGGTTAATTTGCTTAATTTTAATTAGTTTGTATGATGTATACTTAAAGTATGAATGTAGATGCAGATACAAACAATACCTTATGTGGCTCTGGAGAGTTGAAACTGCTACACTCAATGAAATATGGATTTTCAGGAACAATCTCATAAATGTGCACGCGGGTGTCACCCTAGAAAATGACAGAAAGCTGCAAGTCACATTTGACTTTTGTATTACTTTAAGTTTTGTCTCATTTATCTTATAGCTTTTGCTTCTTTGCAGTTTCTCCAGCAGTGATAGCAGATTTGCTGTCCATGTTTTTTTGGTCTGTTTACTTACTTTTCCAGTGAGGATGATCACACTGGTGTCCGGGTCATAAAAAGGTATTAGTGTGGAGGGAGAAACATCAATTTGAGCATTGGCTACAGGTCCAGAGGACAGGGAGTCAGCAGAGTACAAGTAGACTCCTCTCTCGCTGCGACTGTAAAAGAACAAGTAGGATCATGGTGAATTTCTCTTTAAACTGAACCTCTGCTGCATTAATAACGCTGCAGGGGTATCATGAATGGTTTACAAAACTGTAATAATACCAACAAGCAAACATAGCTAGCAATATCCCTTGCCTCCAGAGCAAAATTTAAAGGGGGGCCAACTTCATGTCATGGAAGATCAACTGCTAATATAGCTAGAGGGCACTCAGAGAGCACAGACCTCTGCCAAAAAATAACAGTTTGGGTCATCCAAACTGTTATTTTTTGACCAGCAATGAAAACTGAACAATGAATAGAATGAGTAGAAGTAAAAATAAGTAGTATATTTGTGAAAATTGACAATATAAGGAAGAAATTTTACAAAAAAGTCTGCAAAATAATTAAAGCTGCAAGTAGTATTGAATTGGCCCTCGCACCCCTGAGCTGTTGTTCTGCTGAACGTTACCTGCAGAATGCACCCCGCAAATTTCACATCAATCTGAGGAGGCTGACTTCCTGTCCCCAGCAGGTGGTGCTGTGACTTATATTAAATGTTGTTGTACACGGGTAATCAAACATGGACTCTCATCATACATTTGAGACAGATGTGATCATCTGGAGCTGAGATACAGCATTTTACTTATTTACAAGTGGCGCTGTAACTGAGATAGATTATTGTCATATAGTTGTGTTCAGGACAGGACTTTTATCCTACATGTAAAGTCTGGTGCAGCCTGGATGAAGAACTAATGAGTTACAACAGGATATTTATGGAGAGGCCCCACAATCATCTAAGTCTTTGGGCCCTTAGGGCCCAAAATGTCAAATTATTGCCAAAATGAAAGAAGGTACCCCGAGGGAATGCTGGAAAATTTCATACAAATGGGATGGAAACTGTAGAAGATATGGCTCCGGATGTAGGGACGGAGGGATTCAGGGATGGACGGACATAGCCCAAAACTATATCCCCCGCCAACTTATTTCGTCATCGGCAAGGGATATAGCAATGGGGTCTGTTCATCTGTAATAAAATTGCCTTGGTCACATTTTATACCTGTCAAATCCTGACACTAGCAGGTACTTTCCCTCACACACCCATACCACACGAGCTCCTCTGTGGCCCTCAGGACCTGGACCCTCCTGAAAAATGAAAAACACAAGAAGAGGTGAAAAGTTAATAAAAAATAATAAGACCATAAATCACTACAATGCAACACATTTGGTCTGTCAAAACCATTTTAAAATACAGTTTTTGCATTAACATAGTCCTCTCAAAGTACTGTATATAAACATGGTATAATTTAGTATGGTATATGGCATGGTATAATAGAAACCTGAACAGAATCGTTAAGGTTTTAAGGGTTTATAATCAAATGTAAATCAAGATACTGTATGGAGAGAGACTGACATGTTAGAAACTTTTAACAGAACTCAAGTAAATTATATTTTATGGTTTAGTTGTCTATGTACTTTACAATCGACACATCACAAATTCAGTCTTGTATATTATTTACTGTATTCTTCATTGTTTTGTACATACCTGCACAGGTGAAGCAGATTTACGAGGGTCATAGATACGAACTTTCCCATCTTTGCAAACTGTGGCCAGGAGCTTTCCATCTGGGCTCCAGGCCATGCAAAACACCTGAATATAAAATAGAATGAAGCATGAAATTATCATTAAAAAGTAAGTGACAACAAACTGATTCAGTCAGTTTGTCTTCAAGTCAGCCATCAATTTAAATCTAGGATTCTTTATGGGACATTCCTTCCTTAATTTAAGTCCTCATCATGGTTGTGTAAAAACCTTTTAAACTCTAGTATTTCATGAAATACTTTCGTTTGTGTAATTTTTAAATCAAATATTTGATCATTTTATCAGTATTTAGCCAGTTGTTGGTCACTCACCTGGTCCTCATGTCCTGTGAGAAGTTTAACCTCTCCGCTCTCCAAAGTCCACAGTCTGACAGTGAGATCATACGATGAAGAGACCAGGAGTCCACTCGCCAAAGGGTGGAACTTGATGGAGTAGATCTTCTCTGTGTGGCCTGCAAGGTGTAACATCCACTTTTACTCAATTCGTCTTACCTCTATTAGCACTATCAAAACTTTTCACACCGAATATTGTTGGAAAAAGTAATTAGATACTTCACTTATTTTACTATGAGATACTATGAAAATACTCCACTGCACATAAAGCAATTACGCTTAGAATGAAAGTGTGAAGTAGAAATTAAAGTGTGCTGCAAACCTTGCAAGATGAGCTCAGGCTCTGTTAGGGTCTCTTTCAGTCCACCCTCTGGTACCTCCCACATACGGATCTTAGCATCGTCTCCAGCTAGAATGAAGAATAAGAAACAAGCATGTTATATCACACCATGTACTCATCCCAGCCGCAGACACACACATTAATGGTATATTCACTCACCCACAGCCAGACGGTGTGTGTTGAATGGATCCCAACAGAGATCTGCCACATTTACTGCATTCTGGATGGTTGGCAGGGCTGTGTCTGGTTGTCTGCCAGGCTGAGAGCGCTGGGGAGGAGAAATAAAATCTGTCACTCACACATTTTCACAATATTCAATATAGTTTTTAGTCTATTTTATAATTCTGCTGTACCTCAAAGATGGCAATCTGGCCCCCAGAGATGGCGAGGGGCACAGCCACATGTTTGCTGTTGACACAGAAACCATCACACTCGCCGGGTGTGGTCAGGTTGAGGCCCCTTATGTTGGTAATGTGTGTGTCCCGGTGCATCACTGCACCCTGGATGTGACGGAACTTGGAAGTAGGTCCTGGATGAGCAATCATTTTGAATTTAGGTAAGAAATCATGTTTGTCAAGAAACATGAATACAAAAAAAATCAAAAATCTGAAGTACGTGTCTATACCTAGCATGCTGTGGATGGCCTTGGCACTTTGGCTGGGACTGGGGCTGGGGAGGAACCCTGAAGAGAGGCCAGAGGTGGAGGAGGGAGAGCGGGATGGTGCAGCGCTGCTGGTTGGAGTGCTCAGAGGACTGCTGGATGAAGAGCAGCCATGGGCTGGATCCTATACAACATTATGATGGCTGTTTATTTTTCACAATAAAAAAGCCCTGCCACTGTGCCACTGTCTTCAATTGCATTTTTATTGGGGTGTAATTAAAGAACAATGGCATAATTTAAAGCAACATCTTGACATGCAGTAGATAACAAAAAAAAAAAGAAACTGGTTTGGGATAAACAAGCCTGTGTGATGTCAGAAGGTGGTGGTATAAGGTGTCACTTGGCGTTCTCATCAGCCCACATGTACCTGTTGCTTCGACAATCCATGTTTTTATACTTAATGGAAACAAACTCATGCCATTGTGTGTGTGTGTGTTTTTAAAGGCAAAAGCCAGTTTGTGTGAGCTGATGTTTGTTCTTCCTGTAGATTTCATAGGTTTCTCACCTCCTTCCTCCCTCTACTGGTCAAATCCTTGGTAGGTGAAGCCTTTGATTTGGGTTGCTTTTCTGGATCGAGACTGACTTTCTCCACCTCAGGACAGACAGAAGAACTGTTTGAAACAAATTCAGTGCAAGGACTGAAGCAACTATTTGCAAAACAGAGATCTGTTACCTGCTTGTTCCCTCCTTGCCACCACTCCTCAGCAGACATGGCTGGAGTTGTGCCCACTGTATCTGGGAATAAGTCCACATGAAACTCGGACCCTGAATTCTGGTAAACATACAGCACATACAGATGAGAAAATGCAGGCAATGAGATCAAGCAAACAACCACTCACAGATGTAGTTTTATGCGTCTACTCACCTTGCGAGGAACTTGATAGCTGATTGGCACAATATAGCTGTCTGTTAGCTGAAGCACACGCATGACTTCACAGGACATGACATCTAGTGCCAGTTTGGGTACCATGGAAACACCTCTTGTTGATGTTTCCATCAGACAGTGGCTCACTACAGAGAAAAAAAAACCTTAGGATCGTATACCAGGAGGGTGGAGGGAATGCTATGAACTGACAGTTAACAGATGAGCCATCGCTACCTTGAGAGAGGAAAGGCTCAGAGGCAGAGACTTCAAAGCAATCAACCACAGTATCTCCCTGTATAGAAGAAACATTACATCAGGCATCACCCTACAAAGCATACCTTAAAGTAACTCATGGGTAAAATGCACTTGTCACAAAGAAATGAAATGTCAGCTGAACTGAATAATTTCATATTAGTAATGGCACTACACGAAACCATCAGTGCATACTTATTTATGTGGACTGCTGACTTAAAGCTTGAGAATAATCACAATTGGACAGAGTGCATACCAGGGGGTCATGAATATTTATCTTACCATCCCAGCCAGAATAAACAGGCCAGTGTCAGCATCAAACAGGGGTGTGAGCATCCTGAAAGATAAAAAGAAAAAAGAGTGAGAGAGGAAAAAACATTCAAATTACACATCTCAAACTGATGCAGTAACTTTACATGATCATTTCGAACTGTCAAACTGACACAGAGTTGCAGTTCTATTAAAAGACCACTGGATGGGACAATTTGAGCAATATTATGGAAAAAATGACTTGTCTGGATAAATTTGTCCAGGTTTTTAAAAAAAAAATCACCATCACATATAAAACTTCTCATCATAGAAACTGCAAAACTACAAAAAATACTCTGAGTACCCTGAGGAGTTGGACTGAAAATGGATGTTGTCAAATGGATTGTACCAAACACTAAGTAAAGACAAAGACTGAATCTGCTGAGTTTCTAGATTAATGAGTAATTTGTAACATCATCCGTGGCATCCATTTCCAAAGCCCAGGTGGCGCCTCACAGGTGGGCCACAGGTGATTTTATTTGGGACAGCAAATAAATTTGCGTTTTGTACATTTCACAGACTTAGAATCATAGTTTCAACACTAAATTTTAGTATTCTTGTGATAATTTTGTTTGAACCACTTCAGTACAATAGGCTGAATGCATTTTGTTTTAGTGATGAGAAGAAAAAACAAGTTTGTCCTTTCAGTGACAACATGCACATAACGTAAAATTGTGATTTAATGAACATACATGCACTTAAAATAGCTGGTTTACCTTTTCAAGATCATATTAATAGGTGATGCAGAAGCAGTAGTAAAATGAATTGTAAGTTGGAATGTGTGCATTCATTCTCTATTTCCATGATTTATACATAAGATCCAATTTGAATCAGGTAATGAGAAAAAGGTTGAGGGATAAAAATTGTTGGTGAAATGCTGAAGATCAAGTCTTGTATCTGGCCAAATTTGGTAAATCTCCCGGAACAAAGAAAACTGTTGATCATAGGCACAAGCACTGCAGATGAAAATGTGACATGACTCAGGGTGAAATAAAGATTACAGATGAGACAACATATAAAACTTTTATAAAATGTACTCAAATTATGTAATTTCATTCTTAAAAAAATGTGAAGCATTAACAGATGACCAAATCAAATGGAGTGTTACAATATATATAATGTATATATATATATCAGATTTCTCACAGTATGAACATTGGTGGGAACATTTCACATAATTTAAGTACACAAATCAACAAAATAACATGGGTAAGCATTTAAAAAAAAAAGTTATACATAACTTTAACTCATATTGTTACAACTGTGTCTAGATTGGAACCAAGAAGGTCAAGGTCAAGGTCAAATTTATTTATATTGCACATTTATAACAGCTCTTGCTGCCCAAAGTACTTGTAAGTAAGAAGGCTGCAGACACCTGTCTTCTCTTATGATTTTGGTAAGAAGATTGATGATGAATGGGCTCTTAACTCAGTGGGCAAAGTACAACTGGATATAGTAAGTAAACCAAACAGGAAGTCATGGCTTAAATGGAGACAAACTCACAAATCTCCATCGTTCACTTATTTCTTTGATAATATCTCAACAATTTCATAACTCTCCCTTTTCTCTTCCTCAATCAATGACAGCAGCGGTCATCATGCTGTATTATTTTCCAGGCTTGAGACGTGGAAAGAGCAGCAAGTGGTGGCTGATCACAGGCCAGACCACTTCACATCACAGGCCACAGATAGGCTGATTGAAGTGGAGAGGCAGCTCCAATGATTGGCTTATGATGATGACCTTGTGTAATGGGACTATTCTAGAGGAAGGCCAGTCCACTGTTCCACATGAAGTGAGAACGACAGCACAGTGATGTAATGCTCTAAGTATGACAATATAATGACAGACTTAGTTTGGGTATCTTAAGCGACTGCCTATGATGACATGCAATTCTTTTACACTGTGTAAATGTTAAGTGGGACAGAGAGAAAAGCATTTAACTGTGCTTTAGAAGTGTACTGTATATCCACAACTATGAAAGAAAAGACAGAAAAAGATTTTCAAATGTTAAGTCAGTCACTAAAAATTGGTGACCATGAAGCTGTGGTTGCTATGGCTCACATCCTCTTATTCCATCTATGCGTCTTTTCCAAACTGTCATGAGGGGGATCTTGGTATCACTTTCACTTGAGTCTTGTTTTTGGAACGAATTCTTGCTCTTGGCAATAACAGCAGTTCGAGAAACAACTGAATGCCAGTCATCACTGTGAACTGTGAAATTTTTTGGTACACTAGTCTGCCAAATGGAAATTGTCTAGAAAAATGAAATTATACTCCGTATGTGCTGGTTAAGGGAGAGAATAATGTTTTCTCCAAACAGCTACTTTTTTGAAAAATGGCAAACAGAGGGAAAATGATCTCAGTAATTATGTTGGGTTTCTTAATGTTCTGCCTAATTTGACAAAATCTGAAATGTTTTAATTTCTTTAAAAAACTAAAGTGGCTTTCTCAGGCAATATTGCAAGTGTAAATGTCAGGCTTAGACTTTGTTTTTTTTAATAAAAATCTCTCTACTGGGGATATCGAGATTTATAAAGACAGAGGTATACTGAGGAAAATACAAATTAGACAAATACACAGCATGTAAATATACAGATAACTGCAAGAATACAAGAATAAAACATAAAAATGGGTGCACGACTTTTTGAGAAGTCAACAATCAGCTCCTTAGTTTTCTCCACATTGATGTCAAGGAAGGAAGAGTTACACTTCTGGATAAAAACTGCAACCATGAGGCCATGATCAGTGTTCCCATGGTTCATTAGGGACAGAGTAACAGTCATCTGCAACCTTGATAATATGTCCTGTACGTTGGCCCCAACAATTGTGTATAAACTAATAAACTATAGGCTGATGTTTTGTTACAAATCAATGTTTAATCCATGTTAAAATAACATAGATAGAATAGTGTTATCCCCTCATCATTATTCATCCTCTTCATTTCATGCTCATCACCTGTCATTGATGTATCAACAAACTTGACCTTGGCACATATTTCTTTCTGTTCCTCAGGCTCTCTCTAAGCTCATGCTTGTGAAGTCAGTGAGGGGTATCCATGCTTCATTAGGGTGACTTGGTGTTCCCATGTCCGAGTCAGTCTGCAGGGAGTCCTTAAACACCTCCATTCCCACACTCCTCTGCCATTCCCTCACTCAATTTTATTCCTATTCAGCAACAACACCTTACACCCTGCCAGTTTTTCTACCTCCAATCCCAATTATTTCCTCTTAATGCTCTTCACCTTTTAAATGGTCTTATCTCTAGTTTTCTCACAGTAAATGCACAACAAGTCAAACAGCCACATAATAAGAAGGGAGCTTTATCACTGATAATGGCCTCTGTTTACAATCGATTTCATGCTCCACCTCACCACTGGCCCATTTTCCCACACAGGAAAACACAACCACACAGTTAATGTGCATATTTACATGTACAAGCACACAAACATACATGTGCTAATAATAGTGCTTAATGATGTAAGTGCATGCACGGAAATAACAGCATGTACTTAAGAATCCTGCAGGGTTTAGGGTAGGAGCGAGCTTATTAGGTAGCTCTTGATCACATGGACTGATTATGAATGAAAAGAAAAACTATTACAGACCTCATTCATGTTCTTACAGAAGCGGCTGTAAACAGAAGTGTGTGTGTGTGTGTGTGTGTGTGTGTTAAGTCTAGCCTACCACACTAATCCACTCATAAACTTTATTAATTTCAGTGTTAGGTATGTGACCGGAACAGGTTTAACCACTCACATGTGAATTAGTTTACACATAAATCAAAAAAGATCGTAACATGTTCAGATTTTCGGAGTTGCGTGTGATAAAACATACAAAAGTAGCCCAAATGTCATTCTACTAACATCTCAACACCTTTCCCACTCCTCCAGTGATCTACAATAATCCCCCTGGCTTCAGTCTGTCACTCCCAATCCACTTCTATGAGAGTTTACGCAAAACAGAAAGTAGAGAACACGCCTCTCCTCTGTTTGCCATCAGCTTACACTGATCTCTCACACAGACCCATATGGACATCATAAAATGACCTTCTGCCCATGACAGCTGCCTTCAGCACCAGCAGATATGACAGGTATATTACTCTACTGTGCATCTGTGTGTGAGTGAGCCCAGGTATATTATGACTATGAGAATGTGTTGTCCATTGATAGCGGAGGAGATATTGGAATAACCGACTAATGGAGAGCCAGACAAATGAATATGTGGATGACAGATGTATACTGTAGTGTGTCTGTGAGAGCTGGAAACATGGTGGTGTGGGGCACAGAACCTAAAAGCTGAAAGTGTATCTTGAAGTCTTCAATTATTAAAAGTTATAAACACTATATTGTAAAACATGAACATCCACTATTTAAAACTTGTTGGTACAGTTCTGTCACTAAGAGTTATGGTGAAATCTGTGTGGCCAACTTTGACCTATGGCACTCAAATACATGTACAAATGGCCCCAAAATTGCCTTCTTTCATCTCCGTGATATTACCAAAATTAGAAATGTATTGTCCCAAGGAGACACAGAAAAATTAATCCATGCATTTGTTACATCTAGACTGGATTATGGTAACTCACTATTGGGA
Source organism: Pseudamia nigra (assembly GCA_029823295.1). Taxonomy (NCBI): domain Eukaryota; kingdom Metazoa; phylum Chordata; class Actinopteri; order Kurtiformes; family Apogonidae; genus Pseudamia; species Pseudamia nigra. The sequence continues at coordinate 16,429 of JAQQAE010006696.1, forward strand.
GGATGCCTAAATAAAGACATAAAAAGTCTCCAACTGATCCAAAATGC
>JAQQAE010006697.1:0-16475 GCA_029823295.1 Pseudamia nigra
AACCTCTCTTATCTTTTTAAATGGGTGAACTTGCACATTTTTACATTTCCCAATACTTATTGTCCCCACTGTATTCACTATCCCTCCTCTGTACATGTCCAAACCATCTCAATCTAACCTCCGACTTTGTCTCCAAAACATCTTACATGTGCTGTCCTATCCATCCTATCCATCCTCGTCACTCCCAAAGAGAACCTCAACATTTTCATCTCTGCTACGTCCAGCTCTGCCTCTTGTCTTTTTCTCAGTTCCACTGTTTCTAAACCATACAACATCGGTCACATATTTCTTGCTTCCAAAGTACTTTGTCAGTATCAGGAAAGAAACTGTGCGTAAGCCAGTCTCCCACTGGTACTGTACTTTGGCATGTCAAATCAATTAACCTATTTTGCTGCCAAAGTACAAACATTGCATGTTGATAGGTACTTTTTTCAATAGTCTTGCACCTTAAGTACTTTGGCAGCAGCCGCAGCCAAATAAAATACCTGTTTGAAAGCAACATTTTCTGCTAGAATATATTTAATGTTATGAATTTACTCTGTACTTGAGTAGTTTTGGGTGGGGTATGTTTTTACTTACACTCAAGTACTTGAGTACTGTTTGTGAGTCCTTCTACTTCTACTTGATTCATTATAATTATAAAGTAGCGGTAAGAGTACTTTTACTTGAGTACCATTCCTGTCTAACAAACACTGATTACATTTGAAGGCTGAAATCAGAAACAAAAGCAAATATGTTTCAGGAATCATGAATATGCAGGTAGAAACCAGTGGCAGACCAGAAACAGACACACTTTAGGAACCTGACTTCATGTCTTCATCGACACAGCCTGCACAGTGGAAGGTTGACGTAGAAGCTGCTGGACTTACCTGTGATGAGGACACCTCTGAGGACAACCGAAGAGCACTGGTGTGTCCCACAGGCCTTCATGTTTCTGTGTGTTTCAAACAGACAGTGTGGTGCAGCTTCTCAAACAGGTTCGACCGACGAGCTGTTTCCTGAGTTTGCGGGTTTTAGATCTGATTTATGAGATTATGTGGGTTTCTGTTTTTCTGTTATAAACAATCAGACCTGACTCATCATTTAGAGAGAGTTTTAACCACCTGCAGTTACAGTCTGACCTCATTTTAACTTTTTGTGCATCTGTCCTCACACAAAAACAGGCCCAGTGGTTGAATGTACTTGCAGATTATAAGGGTAAGGTTGCATTTTAAAGTTAAGTGACCTCTATTACAAACTCCAATTTCAATGAAGTTGGGACATTGTGTAAAACATAAATTAAAACTGAATAGAGTGATTAGCAACACATACACATAGGCATATATTCAATTGAAAACACTACGTAGACAAGATATTTAATTTTTTCAAACTGATAAGTCTTATTGGGTTTATTTTGCAAATATTGACTCAGTTCTTCTTCAAGGTTTTACATCAAATCCTACAGGGATCCATTACTGCCACAATTCACCCATTACCTCCGCAAAGAAGGTTATGTCTTCATCACATTTGTTTGTCTGTCTGTCTGTTATCAGGATAACTCAAAAAGTTATGAATGGATTTTGATAACATTTTTAGAATAGGATAGATTATGGAAGTGACCCAGATCACCATCTGGATCCAGAAATTTTTGGGCAGATTCTTTGTCATTGTGGTATAAGGCCAATTTCAGCATTTTTGCATCTAACTCTAGTAGGTTCTACAGTATGTCAGAGTTTCAACTGGATCCTGGCAAGATTCTTAATTCTGCAATCCAACACAGTAAAATGTAGGGTTCTTGTGGAATAGTTGGCCCTGTAAGGCAACAAATGATAGTACAGACCTGCAGCTAATGCTGTTGTCAAGACTCTGCTGAATCACTGCAGTGCCAATGGATTTTTGGCATCTTAACACATATGGTGCTAGATCCAGATGAAAACTGCAAATATAGAAATACTGATTTGAATAAATATTGAACTAATAATGAAATGAATTTGACTCCAAACGCTATAGGTATGTTTTCATGGTCAAAGAATCCAATAATGTAGATAAAATTAATTTAGCTCTGCATGAGTCAGAGCTTCCTGGAGCCCACTGACCGGTGCTCCTGGTGGCCAGTGCCGGCATTACAACTTTAAGTTACTTCCGCATCGGCCTCACTGAACAGCCCGAGTTATCGCCTACTGATCTTTGCGCAGTACACTGTGGAAAAAAATTAAATGACTCAAAGAAAATTTGATCTGTATGAGTGTTTCCTGGTCAGAACGAGTCACTTCACCTGGACACTCTCTCTAGTATCTCTGAGCCCTTACGTGGACCTGAGTTGAGTCCTAACATTTATATTCATCACGGACACAGCCAAATGGAGAAACCTTTTGTTAGTCCTGAAAATGAGGTGCTTTAATAAAAACAAATCAATGAGGTTTTAGTCTTGAGTTTAATCCACATCTGGGACAATGACTTAAGGTCTGTTTGAGTGTCGCTGTAGGCCTATACAGCTGTCCTACAGCTGCCACGCCCGGAATCACTAGGCTGTCAGACCCTCGTCTGCTCATCTGTCCCTGTCCCAGTCCTCAGCAGGCATGAAGGGACAGAAGCCAAGCTGTGATTTTACTCCTTGTGGCCAAACCAAGACACATGGTTGTGTCAGTCAGAGTTGCACAAACAAAGGCTCGACTCTGCCATGTTTGAACTTGTGGTGTTGAGTCACTCTCCATTTAATAATTCTGTTTATTTCTGTTTGAAGCAGTTACTGTGCTCTTCAGAGACAAAATAACTACAAGTATTGATACTGTCTTTAACAAGTGTAATGTAGTAGAAGTTAACATTAGTGAGCAGGTAAACTTCATATAACTGCATTAGCATTAGGAATGTTAAAGATCCTATGAATTCAGGGAGGGGGGGAAGGAGTGGATTGTCCCTCTCAATATTCTTAAAATGTGCACTTGTCCACCCTAAAACAGTTTAAAATCTACAAAAAAGCCCCCAAATTTTTTTCATTCCTTGTGTTACTGCTTTCTGCAGTTATGTTAATTTTCATTTTTCTTGATTGTTCAGTATACTGTATTATGCAAAGGATCTTTAGCCAGTGTTTCTATAATCCAGATGTGTATGTGTTACAATTAAGCTTTGGACTCGTTAGAAGAGACTCTTGCAAACAATACACTTTCATTCTCATTAGGTGTTGGCCTGCTGATAATGTTGGAACAAAATGCTGTTTTTTCTCATGAACTGATTGTGACAATGTGATTTATTCCTGACAGATAATGTGTACATCTTCTCAAAACTTCACCGATCAATCTGTTCCAAAGGTGACTACTGATGTGTATGAACAGGAATAAAGAGAGGAATGTGTCTGAAAATAAATGATTCCAACTTTATGGACAACAGTGAACTTGAAAAGAAGGAAGAAACACCCTGTGTGACCATAACGTGGGGCTGGATTATGCATACAAATGAAATCTCCAAATCAAATGTCACCTGTTACTATCCACTCCTCTCTCAGAGTTCTGTTTTGCATGACAGTTGAGACATTTTAGAGGGATTCTGTTTAGGTTGTGGTTAGGTGACATGCAATATACACAGGTGGGTGGAGTACAAAAACAATACTCAAGTAATAGTACTGTTTTTTTATAATTATAATGACTCAAATACAGTAGAAGTAGAAGTACCCATAAACATAAATACTTGAGTAAGAGGAATAACTGTCTCATAAAAAGTAACTTCAGAGTAACATGGGATTTCTTACAGTTCAATACGCTGCCTTTAAATAGGTTTATTTCCACAACTATTTTGCTCATTTTGTTGGTGATTTTGTTGATTTTTTTTCTTGCTTATTTTGTTCATTTTTAACTTAATTTATTATTTTGATCATTTTTGCTCATATTATTGCTTATTTTGTTTACTTTTTATTTGTTTCTTGATTACATTGTTGATTTTTTAAACACACTTGATTATTTTCTTCCTTTTCACTCATTGTTTTGCTTGTTTTGTCCATTTGTTTCTTGATTATTTTGTGAGTTTTTTATTTATTAATTGCTTGTGACATTTTTGTTTATTTTCTTGCTTAATTTATTCATTTTGATCATTTGCTTGATTAATTGAATGAGTTTTTATTTCAACATGTTTTCTTTTACTCATTAAGATGGAACAAAATATACATGTAAAAGAGTAAATGTGCCTGAGTGCTCCCCACCACCAGTAATATACTATGAGAAACTAGAAACTGAAAAGACATTCCCTGATAAATTCAGTTTAATAAATAGTTACTGCCCAGACATTTCTATTTTAATCCAAACTTTACATGGGTCTGGGGTAACCTGATGGAGGGTTTTTTTTTTTTTGGAGAGAGCGCAGCATGTATGAGTTGACATGCTTGACTTTTTGGAGGAAAACATCTCTGTGTATGTACAACTCGTGTGCTGAAATGAAAGTGGAACAGTTTCTGTACATATTGCTCTAATAACACATATACTGTAAGGTGGAGTCCCATTTTCCTCTGAATGCATGGGGTCATTTTCATGTGACCTTATGCAGTCACTTCCTCTGACTCACTAATAAATCAACACAATGTGTGGACCGTCTCAGCATAATCTCACAGCAACAACAGCTGCATTGGTCCTAAACTAGACTACCCAGTCACGCACCTCCATGCCACAACACAGCCTTGTAAACAGAACTTCGACAGCAAGATGATCCCCTTAGATGTGTTACCAGTCAGTAGTCATCAGCTTCTGGCCATTAGTCTTGACTACAGCGACTCTATTGACAATCTGGACTTGTGTGATGCAATGACTTTTATTGGAAAACATGTTTTTCTGAATGACAAAGCGATAGATTGGAACAAATTTAACATTAACCACCACCGATGACTGAACACCAGCTGTAAGTGAACTAACCAAGTTTGATTAAACATTTGTGTTTTGAAAAATACCTCACAGTAAAGAGAGGGTCCATGTGGGAGTCCATCAGCCTTTGCTGCTAAGTTACAAAAATAACCAATGACAGTGTCCATTTCATCCTGGTGGCCTGTCTTGCCTTGCTACTCGACACCCACTGGTTATTCCAATGTGAGCGAGCTCACTGTGTCCTGTGTTGCTGCTCAGTTTGGCCACACCGGCCTGTGTGTCTATTTTGGTACCTTCAGAGCTGGCTTTTGAGAAACTCCACACAAGTACATTTGAACATGGATCTGAAGGCTTGACTCACTTTGGTGAGTTTTCTATGTCTTTCTTTTTAGTTTTAATAGTTTTAATAAAAAGTGTGTTTCAGAGGAATGAGAGCTAACTTGAATTTATTCTCATCAGAACATCTGACACGGACTTATTGGATTTGAGAGGATTTGAGTGCGATACAACAGTCTACAGTAGATTGGACGTTCACTCCCAGCATGAAAGATCCATAACAGAGGTGAGGGCTCACCACAATCACACGGATGTTTATTATGGCAGGAATAGAAAAGATTTCTCTGTAAAATACTTTGATGATGTGATTAATATCCTTTTCATGGTTTACGCGGCTACTTATTTCGGTTACATCCTCATTTGATATCACAAGCAACAATAACAATATATGCAATATTATATATATATATACACACACACACACACACACACACCCACACACACACACATGTCCAATAACATATGTATATAAAACAAACAAAAACTGTATATACATATATATTTCACAAGAAGACTTACATATATACATATATATGTGTACTTTTACAGTGCAAATACACATATATGTGAAAATATTCATAACTGTCTTTGCAATCATGGCACATTTTTAAATTTTAGCTAACTGGGCTACTTCATTCCTTGGATATAAATACGCAAACAGATGGTGGGAAAGTACCGTGGTTGCTAACTGATCTGTGGTTATGAGAGCAGGAAGATCACTTGTTGGCCAAACAGTCCTGGAAAGCCAAAGTATTCTGTATCTAAGGCTACAAATACAGTAAAGTCACTGAGTTCTGGAAGTTTACAGCTACTTAACAGAACATCATAATAAATGTGTTAATGATAAAATAATATACTGAATGTTTTTTCCTCTGTTACTGACTGTGAACATGATGGACATCCCAGGTGTGGACATGAACGTCAACATGTCGTTTTACTTTGGCAACAAAGTGATTTTAATCTGATGATCAAATACGTGACTAAATTGTGTCATGTCACTGTTTATATTTGTCTTGCTCAATGCCTTCAGCTTATAAGGAGGCACATCTGCATGGTTAAAGACTAGCGTGATCTACCAGTGTTGTGCTCCCAGGTCAGGACATGTAAATGGGTTAATGAGCTATTCTAAGACCTCACCCAGATAGTTAAAGTAAGCTACAGTAGAGCAGCTGCTGCTCAGACACACTGAATGATGTGACACACTTGCATTTCCTGCACTGTGCCGTCAGATAACTAGCATGAACAATGTTCCCAGGCCTTGCAGAGGATTTGGATATGTATGTTACAGTACATGTCAGTTATGGCCAAAAGTTTTAGCAGTGACACAGATTTGCAGCAAATTTCGCTGTTTCAGTTTTTATTGTTTTTACACATATTTCCATGGTTTTTCGAAGATCAATGACATTTTTAATGAGCTATCAAAGACTTTGTTGGAAAAATCAACCAAATTCATTCAAAAATTAAATTTGTATCACTGCCAACGTTTTTGGCCATGGCTGTACATACTGTATTAAAATGACAGCAAAAATAACAATAACACACATGTTTAACTGCCATGAATCCTTGTTTTGATCTGCTGTTATTTGCAAAGCCTATTAATACAAACTCTACTCTACTTTAACCATTTCAAATGGAAAATATTCTGTCACTTCAGTGCATAAAAACTATTCACTGTGTAACATAAATGCATGTGCATTGTCTTCGCGTGGAGCTTGTAATTCTCTGTGACACAATTTAGACAATACCAATCCAAATAACAGCCAGGGACATTATGTGTTTAAAAACTGACAAGACACGTGGCAATGGACATGCATATTGTTCTTCTTTTGAGAAGGAATATTAGAGGAAACAGAGGAATATAAATTCTGAACCTTTTCTTGCATTGTGTTATCTGTTTTCGTTTCTAGTAGTAAGTGGTTTGAACTTACTCTCAAAGCCTCCACAAGTAATGCCTAGTGGTCACAGCTTGCACTATACGGTGCTTAAAATAACCATGCGGGTATGAAGTGTTTGTCTGCTGCTTGCATAGTGACAGCATCGCCGAACCTGGCACATGTCATGTACATAAAGGTCATCAGTGCAACTATGCGTTTGAAAACCATTTATAGTAATAATATTAAAAAGGAACTACTTTTGAACTGCCAGAACACTTGTCATAAATCCCCACAAGCAAAATAACTTAAAAAAAAGGAACACACTGATTTTGTTGTATTATCTGTATATTTTCAGGGAGTCTACATGCAGCACTGTATTCCTGATGTCAGCCTCAGCTGGAAGAAAATCAAAGGATACACACAACTGAAGAGGAGGCAAAACAGGTGATGACAGAAAAAACCCTGTTGACACCATGAGCTGTGTGGAAAAACGACACGTGAGCCATCGGATGGGGAGCATGCTTCACCATCGCTTCCCCAATGGCTTCAGTGATTTGTTCATGGACGAAACCGACCGGGAAGTCAGTACACTCACAGATCGAGCCTTCAGAAGTCTTTGTGTTGGAGATGATGCCATTTACAATGATGACTTCTTATATGGGTATTCGCCGTTCAGCTGCCACAAGCCTTTGGCAGGGGAACCTCTTAAAAAGACTTCTCACAAGGAATCTAAAAAACAGGTGCAAAGCAGAAATGACAAAAGTGAGGCCCAGCCGTGGAAACAGCAGCAACACAAGAATATGTCCAATATGTCCTCTTTCCTCAAGGCACTAAGCGCTACAGAGGAAAGCTGTGAAGGGATGTTTATAAAAAATGGAGGTGCAACAGACTCTAATGGGGAATCGTGGGACAAGTCAGCACTCCGCAGCATCCAAAGAGAGCTGTCGGAGTTTTCCCCAGATTATCACACCAATCTCTCACATGGACCTTGTAAAAACCACAAGCGACATTCTTCTGGTGATGCTTCAGCAAACAAAAAAGCCAAAGATGGTGCCTCAGGGAAATCCTCAAAGAGCAAAAATGGGAAGTCCAATGTCAAACTGAGAAAGCTTAACATCAAAAACTTTTTTCTCCACAGTGAGTTTAGCCCTTTTCAAACATGGAGAGATATTAATCAGTTCCCCTTTGGCCAAGAGGACACAGTCACATCTATTCTTCCTACGGATCCTATCCCTGCATGGTATGACCTACCATTTTACAAGGAGCTAACTGAGGCTCATAGGAAAGAGACTGTACACACTGAGGAGGTTCAGCCCTGCCAGAATGCAGCCATTGAGCCACCTCCTCCCACTGCCGCTAAACCCATCCCTCCCCCATCACCACCAAAAACCCTGCCAAAGCTGTCTGCTACCCCTGCAGAGAAGAGATGCTCATCAGATCTAGGGGATGGAAATGCTGCCCCCTGGAGGCGCAACAGGTCCAGGGCAAAAAGTGCTATTTCAGTGAATCAACCAGGGATACCTCCTCAGGATAGCATTACAAAGCCACTGGAAGAAAGTCTTTGGTTGGTCAAAAAGGAAGCTAAATCAGTGGAGGTTAAAGCTGTTGAGGAAGTCAGTTCTTTGGCCTCTACACCTTTCAGCATCTGTCAGCTTATGACTCCCCTCATTCCCTCGAGGCAACCAACAGACACATCAGAGATCCTCTCAGTCCTTTCTCCCTCTGCACTTGACCTTGCACTAAGGCCACACTCAGAGGTCAAAGTAACCCCTGAACCTCCAATTAAAAGGGACAGCTACAAATCCCTTGCATCTAGCATCCTTTTCAACCTCAAAGACAACAGAAAACGGGTGAAAAGTCGTTACAGTCCACCTAAATTCAAAACATTAGAAGTGCCAGAAGATGCCCCATCTCCACAACCTGATCCAGTGAAATATCTGCAAGCTTTGTCTGATGGCCAAGCATCTGGTCTGAACACTCCTGTCATTGCAAACGAAGGACAGGGAGTTTGCAGTCCAGTTTTAAAACCTAATACCAACCAAACCATTGACCTTCCAAAGCACGATACTGACAGACCACTTTCAGATGACTATTTGTTATCAAATTTGCTGCAAACTAAAGCAGGAAACTTAAGCGATGACAATCCTATGTCTCCCTTGATGTATGCAAAGAAGAACAAAAGTCCCTTGGTGAAAAAGCAAAATTACCCTTCCCTGAATTTATACAAAAAAGCCAGCCTTGTTGACAGTGATATGAAACATCTAGTCCCCCTGAGCACTGGTGAGTCTGTACACATAGACCAACTAAGTGAGAAAAATGACCTTTCACCATTGTATCTAAACAAAGAACTTTTGCAAAAACCACTGCCAACAAACACAGGACTCTCACCAAACACTGTTAATATGAGCAAAGATGTATCACCTACAGTTTCAACCCACATCACTGAGGAAGAGGCTCTGTCACCGCAAATAATGAAAATACCACCAGATGTGCCAGAAAAACCTAAACGACCAATGAAAATCAAAAAGGAAAGTGCAGTGCAGCCTGTTACTTCCAAGGAAAAGGATACCGGTAGCCAGCCACTGACTACAATGTCTGTGATCAAAGCAGCAAGGGAGGCAATTAATGCAGCAAAAACAAAAGCTCTATCTGTAGCTCATTCAGAAAGCAGCAGTAAGTCCAGTTCACACACAGAGGAACTTAAAAACAAGGAAATACAAAAGAAAGCTACAAGTTTTAAAGATTTCTTTGATAGTCAGCAGGAAATGCTTGAGAGTAACGATGTTTTGCCTCAGAGTAGCAATGAAGATGACGGCGCAAAAATGGTTGGCAAAAATGTCAAAAAAGAGCCCCCACCAGTTCCTAAGAGAAATTTCACTAAATCTGATGTCCAGGTCCCACTTGACCAGGCCATGTTAGATGCTGATAAACTTACTAATGGTGATGTAGAGAATGAAAAAGAGAGAGAGTCCTCCCAGAAACAAGGGAAGGCCAAACATATTTTCTCAGCCACACAGAACAATTATATCAAATATCAGAGATACACAGTGACAGATGAGGAACGGAGAGAGGAGGACGAGGAAAGCGATTTGAATGTAAGACCAGAAAAGAATGAGGGTGGAGTAATACCACAAAGACCGGTGAGGGATAGTGAACATATAATTAATGATTTGCATACTTTGAAAGAACTAGGAAGAGCAAAACTTGGCGATCGCATTCTTGACAATGTAAGGAGCAAATATGGAGTTGTCAACATAGATGAAGAGACAAAGGCCAAGAACGAACTGATCTCAAGAGAGCTTCGAAATATCAAGAAGGGCATGTTGTCAATGAGAGGAAACACACTGGCAAAGCGAGAAATATTTACTAAGAAAGAGAAAGAGCAAAACAAGCAGGAGATTTTCACCAAGGTCGATAGTAATGTTGTGGTGAACAAAGCGCTTATAAATGATAATTATGACAAAGCCAAAATGGCTCTGGAAGAGATCATTTCAGAAAGGCAAAAGAGAAGGAATCAGCTGACAGAGCAAGATGCAAATCCAGTATCTGGAGAGGGTGCTAATGATGAAAGTTGTGACACAAGGGTACAGCAATGTAATACAGGTACAAAAGATTCAGAGGCTAAGGAAAAATCAAACGGAAGCACTGCTACACTCAAAGATAAAGACCTAAAAGAGAGGTTAAGTGATCTGAGAGACTATACTAACATGAGGCAGATTCTGTCCCAAACTGAACCTAGAATTGATGAAACTCACAGAGTGGGTGGTAGGGTAGATTTACCTGGGATGGACAGGATGAGCAATGAACTAAATACATTCACCAAAGAGAAAAATGTCACTGAAAAGTTACCTGATAATTTTAGCTATCTTACAAATGATGTTGATTTGAAGCATAGAGTGAGTGAGGTGTCTGGAGACAGGGTAGAAGACGTCATCCACCAAAATAAAGGCAAAAAAGGAGACATTCCTCTTGTTCCTCCTCGAAGGAAAAGAGATGGAAGTTTTAGCAGTATGTCAGACAGCGTCAAAGATGTAACAGAAGAGGATATATTTGACAAAGAGGGGAAACATGAGAACAGTGACTTAATTTTAGTATCAGAGATAAGGAGAACTTCAGAAAAGCAAGAGGTGGATAGCAATTTAACTGCAAATGAGGCAGCCAAGTCAAGCCAAAATGAAACAAACTCAGTTAGTGTCGTAAATAATGTCAATTCAAGAGCCATTGCGACTGAGTCAGAGCCAAGTGAAGGTCTTCTATCTTCAAAACTTGAAAATAGATCATATTTATCACCAGAAAATGAAAATAAGATTAATAACATTGAGACACATAGAAGGTCCACATCTGAGAACAACACTGAAATAAAAGAAATCCACAAAATAAAGAGAAAGGCTCCTCTAAAACCTGATCACTTAACTTTACCAGAAGAGAAAGAATGCAGCAATTTCACAACTGAGGAATCAGAGAAAATAGCTAAAGCTAATGAAGATTTAAAACTGGAAGTGGAGTCTCCTGGTGACACCCCCAGGCACATAATATCACCTTTACTACTGGTCAATGGTGTTAGTGTCACTCAGAGCCCACCTGATCAGGCTAGCTGCTCTTCAAAATCCTCTTATTTTTCAGTGGAGAGTACACTGCACAGAAATACAGAGACAGAGTCCACCATTTTCCACTCTCTGGAGAACCTTCTTGGAGATGTGGAAGAGGTTGATGAGGAGATACGGAACATTTCCCGCAACACCAAGCCTGATTCAGAGAGGACGGATGCAGAGTATTATTCTTTCAGTGATCAGGAAAGTGAGCCAGAGTTTTTAAAGCGTGCCATAAAATCACCTAAAACAGAGACAGAGGCACCGTCCAAGGGAAAAGAGGCCAACAACAGAATTACAGCAGGTCATAATTTGCCTGGTGGTGAAAGCAATCAAATTGCAGCTGCTGCCATGAACACTCTCTCACCATCTCTGGGAATCCCTGCCTTATTTAAGGTGAAAAACAACACAGGAATAAGTCATAAGTTGACAAAGTCTGTGCAACCCTGGTCACCTAGAGGAAGTTTGAGTTTTTCAGAAAAGCCAGAGCTCGAAGTACCTCAAGTGAAGGAAATTACAGAGATCCCTGTAGGTCTTGAAATTGCTCTCAGTAGCAGCACATCAATCCCATCAGAAAGTTTTAAGCCCAAAGAGATAATTCCAAAGCAGTCACCTCCTCTTGTCATCCTGACTCCAGATCTTCCAAGTGAAAATCAAATAAATCCCCAAGTTGAAGGGTTCCTGACTGTCCCACAGCAGGAAGACAGAAGTTCTGGGGTGAGTCCATTGTCTGAGGGTGTGGAGAGCATAGCCACTAGTGCAGCCGACACAGCTGATGAGATGGGAACGAATGCCGGAGTAGAGTGTGAGGTATTGAAGGTTCCCAGTGAACGTTCTGGGTCCACCTGCAGCGGTAATGAAAGTCAAACAAGCCTGCCCAAACCTCCTGTTGTTTTGCCCAAATCTGAAAAGGCTGTTCTCAGAGCCATGAAGCTAACCAACCGAAGACTGAAGAAGGAGGAGGCCCAGAAGTCATCCCACAAATCATCTCAAAGCAGCAGTAAACACAGAGCAGACAGACACAAGAGTGAAAAGTCTGAGCACAAAAGCAGCAGCAATAGAAGTTCCAAGAGCAGTGAGAAAAAACACAGGGAAAACACAAATGATGGTAGTCATCATGAAAGTTGCAATGACCGCAGTGAAAGACAATCCCACAGCAGTCAAAAACATCAAGACAAAGCTGACATGAGCCACAGGAGTCGAAGACAAAGCTGTGATTCAGTAGAAAACAATACCCAGAGCAGTGAAGCAACTGCTGAAAGGCAAGGCCGCAGCAGTGACAGACACATTCGATCTAAGCCGGAGCAGAGGGACTACAGTAACAACAGAGTCATCAGTAACGTTCCTGTGTACAAGGCTCACGTTGGAGACAGACCCTTGTCAGACCGGCCATTCCAACGATCACTAAGCACTGACAGGTACTTTGAAAATAAGATGGAGCGCAGGCTTAGTGCTGACATGTCAGTCAGTGATCCCAGAGCACAGAGGATTGAGAAAAGCATCATGGACGAGTTTCAGCAGAGAGGCAGAGGCAGAGACAAACCAAGCAGGGAAAACCCGCTGAGAAGAAGCCACAGTATTGATGCACAAAGTGTTAGTGTACCGCCTCCTGCAAACCTGTCCCGTCAGTCCAGTCACACCAGCCAGCTTTCTCGCCAGTCGAGCATCGAGCACACCATTGTCACCCAGTCCTTCCCCATGACCCAGCGTAAGCTCCTCCAAGATCCAGACTCAGGCCATTACTTCTTTGTGGATATGCCTGTACAAGTCAAAACAAAAACCTTCTATGATCCAGAAACAGGAAGCTATGTGCAGCTGCCACTCCAGCCACCAGAGGGCGCTGTTCCACAGGCATCTCCAATTGAGGTCTTGACCCCACCTCTGGTTGTTTACCACAGTTTTGTTCCTGTGCCCCTTTCCCCCATGGCGCAGAAAACCAACATCCAAGCCCCTCATATAGAGCATGATGACAGACACCGTGACAGGTCGATAGCAATGCACTGCAAGGAGGGACACCCGTACCTAGAGCCTGTCTTCGCTCAACATGAGCACATTTTAGGAGAATTCCTTGGTACTGAAGAACTGGACTGTCCAAGCTGATAGACCATAAGGTATGAAAGGAAAAATCCACCATCATCATTGTTGTTTGGTTTCATTGATGTTCATTGCATTCCAGGACTTATTTTGTGATGTTGCACATTTGGTTCAGTGTACTCACATTCAATCAGTCTGATTTACTTCAAATATTTCTGAGAGACTGAAACTTAGTCCTTTGTTGTTTCATCTCTAACATGACACGATAAGACATACCAACATAAGGAACAAAATGGACCCAGAAATGCAACGTACATCGCCAATACTTTGGAGATTTGAAGTGCTTCAGGGTGGATTTTTCCTTTTTAAGTTTTATCTCAATCCAGATTGTTAAGCATTGTTTTGCTTTACTTGCCTTCACTGTGCTGGCTTTCTGAAGCTACTGAGGCCTTTATTGGTTTTAATAAGGACAATGAGCTTGACCTGAATATTAACTGACAATTATTTCTGAACACTGTGTTTTAAATGTAAGATGAAGGGTTTGTGTAAGATAATGTGCAATTTTTAAGACAAAGGGAGACATGGACAATCCATGTACATACTGTAAAGAGAGAGACATAGTTTAATTGTAAATGTGGGATATTTATTCTAAGTGCTGAGGGTTTGTTGTATTTGACTCCAGTGGTGTTGGTGGTCTCCACTACTTTTCAGGTATTTTTGCTTTTTCTTTGATTATCTGCAAGGTGTGTTGCCTTGAAATTTTTTTTTCCACAAGACAGTCTGCAGTTACCTAAAGAATCATTGGACATACTTGAAACAAATAGAATTCATGCAAAAATATGATTTCAACTGACCATGTCAGCACAACTAAATTTAAGAAACATTTTGCATGCTCGAAATGAAAGTGCAGTTACACCTTGTATGTTTGATACATCACACATTGAATTTCTACTGTCTAAAAGCTTAAAAATGAATTACTGCAATGTTTTTTTAATAAGCCAAGGACATGGAGAGTTGGTTTTGAGAGTTTGTTGCATTGGCATTCTTTAAATGTAGATGATGCAGGGCTGTATTGTGTCTGTGATCCATTCCAATAAAAAAACCTTTCACTTCTGGATGATTTATGGATTTTTTAAATATTTCTAAAGCTTCAAGAAACCTAAATACATGAGAGGATTTTAAGTGTATAATCTAGGATCTCACGCCAAACAGTAAACATCAGTGAGTATCAGAAATTAAAGATTCAGTCCATATTTGGGTACATTTTTCACATATCAGGTTTTTAAACTCATGATTGTGAGATTTACTACATAAGTCAATCAGATCCTCATTCTATTCTTCTTGAAATTCAAACTCTTGGCTCATTCTAACAAGTTTAATATTGTAAAAACTGCTTAAAAATGTGCAAGCAAGAGAAATTTTGCTGGAGGGAATAATGTTTTTTTTCTGCCAAGCACTTATTTATTTCATTATATATTATAATATTTTAAAATTTGTTTGTTGTTCAGAACTCTGCTGGCATTCATCTTATTTCACATGAGTGCACTCATTTCCTATCCGTCCATCCATCATCTTCTGCTTATCCTGGTCAGGGTTGTGGGGGCTGCAGTCTAAGCAGAGAAGCTCAGACTGCCCTCTCCCCAGCCTCCTCCAGCTCCTCAGGGGGGACACCCAGGTGTTTCCAGGACAGCCAAGAGACATAGTCTCTCCAGCATATCTTGGGTCTGCCCCAGGGTCTCCTCCCAGGTGGACCTAGTCTTGGCAACTGGGGATTGGACCACCCAGGCCGCAGCCTTTGGCTGCCACCCAAACCCCACAGCACCACAGGCACGACACGGTGGTGCAGTGGGTAGCACTTGTGTCTCACAGCTAGATTCAGGTTCGATCCCAACACCGGGTGGTGGGGCCTTTCTATGTGGAGTTTGCATGTTCTCCCCGTGTCTGTGTGGGTTCTCTCCGGGTTCTCCGGCCTCCTCCCACAACCAAAAACATGCACTAGGGGGTTAGGTGAACTGGTCACTCTAAATTGTCCATAGGCATGAATGTGAGTGTGAATGGTTGTCTGTCTCTATGTGTCAGCCCTCAAGAGGATTAAGGGGTAGATGAATGGATGGATGGATTTGGCAGAGTAGTGGAGTTGACGCCTGGTATAAATACTGCACTGATGAGGGTAATGAGTGGCAGCTGGAGGACCCGGCTCCTGCACACTTGTCTTCACTCTGGAATCTCTTTCTCACACTCACACACACACACACA
Source organism: Pseudamia nigra (assembly GCA_029823295.1). NCBI lineage: Eukaryota > Metazoa > Chordata > Actinopteri > Kurtiformes > Apogonidae > Pseudamia > Pseudamia nigra. Next base: position 15,913 of record JAQQAE010006697.1, read on the forward strand.
CACACACACACAGGAGAGGAAGAGAACACTCGGAGAAAGAGGAAGAATCAGAGGTTATGACACTATACTTTATGCACTGTCAGTGGTGAATAGAGTACACAGAACACAGCTTTTTATCAATAAATATGCATTTAAAGATCCTGGTCCCCAACTTGAAAACAGTTTTAATAGTTAATATACAGTGGATATAAAAAGTCTACACACCCCTGTTCAAATGCCAGGTTTTTTGTGATGGAAGAAATTGACAGCAAGATAAATAATTTCACAACTTTTCCCCCCTTTTATGTGATCAATAACCTGTGTGATGCAATTGAGAAACAAACTGAAACCTTTAAAAGGGAAAAATAAAAAAAAAACTTAAAATAACCTGGGTGTATAAATATGCACACCCTTAAACTAATACTTTGTTGCAACTCCTTTGGCTTTTGTTACAGCACTCAGTCTTTTTGGGTAGGAGTCTATCAGCGTGACACATCTTGATGTGGTAATATTTGCCCACTCTTCTTTGCAAAACCGTTCCAAATGTGACAGATTGTGAGGGCATCTCCTGTGCACAGCCCTCT
>JAQQAE010006698.1:0-16475 GCA_029823295.1 Pseudamia nigra
GAATCAGCAGATATCCGAATTCAGGTATCGGGATCGGATCGGAAGTGAAAAAAAAAAAAAAAAAAAAAAAAGTGGATCGGTGCATCCCTATAATCGACTAGATCCAGAAGATTTTTAAAGGGTACTTCACTGTTATGAGATGAGGCCAAATTCAACATTTGTCCTCGTAACACCACAAATAACAGAGAAAATTTAGCTAAAAAACATAGGATAACACCATAATAGATTCTGTCAAACCATAAAGATTGATCCAGCTATGGACAATCTTCTGGATATGGTGATCCAGAATGCTTATACTTACAGGGGTTAAGGCAAAATAGCTACTGTAAGGTAGTAAATAAAGCTATAGACATGCAACTGTCACCAAACTGTAGTGGAAAATCTGCTGATTCAGGTATGTGCCCATGGATTTGGCCTATCTAACATTTACAGAGCTGTATCCAGAAGAAAACCACCATTATGGAAATACTTTTTGTTATATTTTTTGTATAATGTCGTCATTTGTTTTCAATGTTGTATCCCACTATGAAGAGAAGCTGAGCTGCCTTGGCGGGGGTCTGCATTCTGAGTGTTATCATTACTTTATCACCCAGGCGTTCATATAAGTTGTGTTTTATCTATCCTGAAATAAAACCACATCACGATGTTTTTCTACACCTAAAAAGAAACATAAAACAACACAGAGGATACAATATAGGTTCGTCCTCGAGAGCTTTATATCCTGTGCACTTATTTTAGTTTTAGTCAGCACTCTACAGCACTGAAGACTCATTAACACATTAGGATGGTCTGAAACCTATGTCTGTGATAGACTTGTAAAGACTGTGCTTCAGGTTCATTGTGTTCATGTGTTTCTGTCAGCAGGGCTACTTACATCCCCTACAATGCAAGCTAGTTAGTAGTGTTGTAGTGGAAGTAGTGTGCAGCAAAATGTGAAGTGCCTGGCGTCCTCTGCAGCCAATGAAAATAAAGCCAAGAAAGATCTGGGAAGATTGCCTGCTATTGTGCAGCTGGCTTACACGCTCACGTCCTGATCCAAAAGTCAGAAAAACACCCGGTTGCTTTTTCAATTCTGCGTGCCTTGCCTTGTTGACACAAATCCATCCATTTTGTTTTCTATTGCTGGGCCTCTGACTGCGACAGTTTTGCTTTCTTGTCAGTCTTTTTTTTTTGGTAACAGATGGGGTTTCTCACACACAGAGGTGGAGGAGAGAAGAGGAGGGGAAGAGTGGCAGTAAATCAGGGTTGTGGAGAGAAACGGGTGGTTTTATGAGAGTTTACAGACCTTCTTCACTTTTAATGAGAAAAGACAGCAATTCTCTCTCAGACAAAGGGATAAACGAGGGGTGGCTGTGAGAGGTAGAAGATAAATGTAGTCGGAGGAGAGAAAGAGGAGCAAAAAGGCAAGGAAATAGGAGGAGAAATGGGAGTTAAAGGAAAGACATAAAAGTCAAGTGGAATGGGAATGGTGTGAAACGTGAAGAGGGAGGGGCAGGAAGGAGAGATGAGAGGCCTATCAAACTGCTGGCAGGTAGCCACTTGGCATATGAATTTAAAAGCAATCTGTCTTTGCTTCAGTCCATCCAGAGTCTGGTAAATGAAAGACGTTATACACAGCTCAGAACACTTCAAAAATAAAAAGAAACAGAGACTGAGTGAGAGGTGGAGTGCAGCTGCTCCCTTCATTCTTTGCAGAGTCAGACCCCCAATGTACCTTTGACACTTGGACACACTAACTACACACACACACATACAACCGCACGGCTTAATGGGTTGCCCAGCAGTGGCTCATAAGTCAAAGGTCAATGTCTTGCTGTGACACATCCTAGGTCTTATTACCATCGAACCCTGTGTGTGTTTTTGTCTGTCTGGGTGTGTTACATGTAAGGTGTGCTTGTAGCATCTGTGCATTTAACTGTTTACAAGCAAGTCCATGTGAAAGACTCACCCTCATATTTACTCTTCACGTCTGTATTTTAAATGTCTTCATGCTTACATGTGTGCCAGTGCCAGGACTGCCCAGCCCACAGAGATGCCTTGTAATTATAACCCCCTTGTCTATAGTGGAGTACTGCAAAGAGCTCTATATGGATATTGCAGCACCACCACCAGTACCATTGTTAGAAACCATAACCAGATGTGCAGTTTTGATAGAAAGTGACTTTTTGACATGGTTGCTGCAGAAGTGAAGCATGTGTACATGTGTGGAAACTAATGATATGGAACTAGAGGTTTGGCTTTACTCCAGCACCCCACAAGTAACCAGAACCAAGATGTTTGCTGTCAGATTGGGTTTTTTTTAAGACATTTTTATGCACATACGCAAAAGTAAGGGCCTGGATACAAAAGTAATAGGCCTGTTATGAAATATTTCTGTAAGTTTGGCAGCTCTGTACTGCAGCTGCATTCATTTTTGGTATTTTCTCCTTCGGTCTGGTCTTCAGAAAAGGATGTGCACATTTCAACACATTGATACTTGACATTTTCTTCCCAGCCCTCGTGTCCATTAAACATTTTCCACATGCTAACAAACTCCACTATGGCTTGGCATGTATTTATTTTATTGACTTATTTGGTAGACTTGTAGATCTGTCCTATACATTTCACGTCTAAACTTAAAGCTGAGTCAGACAGTTGACAGGCAGTGATTCACACTTTGTTTTGTGTCGACATCTTAACATACTAATACATTCTGTCTCTGTTGCTCACATACATGCATATTTCTGGTATGCAGACTTGTTACAGCAGGACTCATGGAACTAAGGATGCCTTGTAATTTTATTCCAGAATGACATTTTTGTTGCTATTTTTATGTTATTTTTATCCTTTTCACAACTTTATCTTTGACAGGCATTACCTGGCTGTTCTGTATTTTTATTTTTGCATTTTTGTGTGGGCAAATATTCATTCAATTACAAAGCTGTAAAGACTACAAAGAATAATGATTTTTAAAAATCTTAACTTCGACAGGATGTGTGTCAGATGCCAGCTCCATCTCGTCTTCTCTTATGTAAACCATTAGAGAAGACATTGGCGTTCGCACAGCTGGTCTGAGTTTAAACATTATACAGCTCTTTTCAGATGTTTCACCTTTTTACTAACATAACACTTAGTCAGAGAAAACAGATGTTGTTTGTCAGAAACCTCATTGGCTCAGCATTGTATTATGGTGGCAGATTTGAACATCGCATTCTTAATTCTGTTAGATAGATGGAGAAGCATGAGTCACGGCAAAATGTCAACCTGCTTTATAGTTGAAGGAAACATGTCTGCATTTAATTATATGTAACATGTTACGGATGACAACATTACCTTCAGCTACTTAGACTTTGAGGATATACTTGACTCCCAAATTTTTGTGAGTTCACAGTAAGGTATTTTCGGATATTAAAGGATCATATTACTAATAGAAATAGTTTTATCATTAAATTAAATTGGTTAATAACATGTATTTCTACCAGGATCAGTGTCGGCTGTTATCTGTGTTTAATTCCAGAGTGGGTTCGTGTTATTGTATGTTTCTCTTAGTTCAGTCTGGCTTATTATCTTTCTCTTTGATGCTCATGAGTGTCAGTGAGAAGCACAAGCATTCACTGCATTATGCAATCATATGTTTGTTTGTGTGTACACGCTGTTTGCTGAAAGCAGGGTAGGGGGAGATTACAAGCCTCCTGTGGCATTAAGTTTATGATGGTTCCAGTCAGCGAAGGGTTGGCAAGACTGCACCGAAGAAAGAAATATGAGCTTTCTACAAAATGAGCTTTATGTTCACACTCAAATGCACATGTACAAAGATACACACCTTGTGTATTAATGTTTGATAGTGGTTCTGAATAATAGATGTGTCTTTATTATTTGTCCCTCTGGTGTCCCGCAGTCCGCTCTTTTTCTCTGTACCCCCTGATTCTCTTTCTCTCATTAATCCTGTTTTATGTTTGTCTGTCCCTCAGGACACAGCTGCTTCACCGAAGACCTTGTGATCGGATGAACAGAGAACCACTGACTTCCAGTATGGACGTGTTCCATTCTGGATTTACCCACAATCCTTAGCTCTCTGGTAAGTAGGAACTGAAAGATGACATGTAAACAACAGATGTTTCTTAGTATAAAAATAAATTTGTGTAATCGCTTATGAACTGTTTTTAGAAATTCCTTTCTGCCATGACTAAAATAGTGTCATTTCTGCATCTCTAAATGTGATGTGGACCAAGTCTGCCACATTGTATATGCTATCATTATTTGTTGAAAAAAAATAGTCTTATGCCTTAACTATAGATTAGCAGGCATACAGTATATTTACACGTAGGTACTAAAAGTAAGTTTTGTAGCTGAAACAATGCAGTGTATCACAGAACTATTTTAGAATATTTATCATCACCATACCCCTGTCGCACTAGAGGTGTAATGAGATGGAATGGCGTCGGAATGAACCCTCCTTGTACATCCTTGGATATTCACAGTCCACTCTAAAAATTCTGACTCCAATCTGAGTGCATTCCAAATAATCGGGCCCATTCTTGTGGCCGGCCTGAATGTTTTGGTCATGCTTAAAACGTTCGAGGTGCGTTCAAAGTGGAGAATTATCGAACAGCTTTAGAAAAGTAATCTAACTGCACTATGACTGCATTCTAAATATTCTTACAACATTCCAACAGCATTCAAAACCTTCTGATGGCATTTGAGGGAGAAGGGAAACGGCAAGCAACTTCAAATCCTGCCAGAATGTCCTGAAAGTGCCTCGAATGAGCCAGAATGCACCTTCTGACCAGCAATCGAATCGAATACAGCATTCGAAGTGCATTCTAAATATTGTGACTGCATTCTGACAGCATTCTCAATATTCCTACTGTGTTGCAACTACATTTGAGCTGCATTCCGGACCTAATACAAGATTATGCAAGAATAATTAGAGGCGAGTTAGAAGCAGTGTTCCAGTGGAATTCTTACAAAGTCCTAAATGTCGCGTGATTTTCTTCAGGCTGGCTGGTTCTGCTTGATTTCTGCTGGTTCTGAATAAGTTTGACGGGGGCTTTAAGGTTGAAGTATATAAATAAATATGTGTCCTATTATGAATAATTCAGACTTACAGTATTGGAAAAAGAGTGGTTAACAACCCTGCAATGATTAGGCTACAGGTTAAAACATAATTACAGTTAAGCACAATTTAAAAATAAGCAATGACTTAGGGATGAGTCATGATTTTTGAATATTTGAATAATGAATAAAATAATTAATGTCACTTTTCTGTCAGTCTAAAAATAAATGTTCACTCTTATTTTTACTGCTGGCTGGTAGGAGCTTTACCACCAGGTAAAGTGTGGTCCTGTGGGACGTGCAGTGAGAGACGATGCCATTGTTGAAACCAACAAAGTAGATGTCCATAGGTAGTGTGTGGAGTGCCTTCAAAAATAATAACAATAAAATGAGAGTGAGGTGCAATGCAAACTCTGTCAAGTGAAGCTAGCTCATGATAAACCTACCACAGCCATGCCAAATGAAGCAGCAGAAGCTCAATCTACAGGTATGGGTGAACTCACTGTTACTGCAGAAGGTCTCTCACTACGACAGTTCAATCCATGAGTCCATTCCATGTTATTACTCTGTCGTTCTCAGTTTATCACCTGTTTCTGCTGTAAAGACATTACCATGCAATGTGATCAGTTCACCACAGTGGTACCAAAACACCTTACACTAACTCCAGCAGGTTGGAGTTGATTAAGAAAACACGCAGTGTGACAAACTGCTGTAGACATGCTCCAGGAAAACTGCTAGCATAGCCACATTAATGCTACATCCTGCCATGTGCCCATGGTGTCTGTGTCTAAGCAAGAGAAAGAGAGTGAGAGAGAGAGGGAGAGCAGCATCGTAGGAGAGAGAAGTGAAACTGTGCAGCAACATGCCTATATTGATGTTGGTGAGCTCAGAATCAGCTGCAGTACATTGAATATATGCATTATATTGCCCAGTCCATCCACTTTAATTATCTTTAATCAGTGGATGATCATAAGGCATAGTCAGTATGTCTAATAAATACTGCTTCAAACTGAGGTCACTATTGGCAGTGTTATGTTGTGCCCATAGTAACCAGCTGTATTTATGTTCCACATGGATGAACGTGGTCCCTAAGGGCAACCCAGTAAGTACTAAGGATTCCTTGCATTCTTTATTTTGATCATTTTTCAACATTTCACCAGATCAGCAGCTGAGTCTACTGAGCCCAGAACCGTGACCAGCACCAGTCTGTGACTGACCTCCTGACAGGTTTGGCACACATCCTTGCACACAAGCTTAACACATGCTGTGATTGCATTCATTAAGTTGAAATGAAAGCCTGCACATCCACACTTCTGAACCTCTTCCTTACAGTTGCAGATATTTTCTTAAATCCAGATATCTAATGTCTAAGTAAGGAATATGATTTACAATTTGCAGACTCACTTACTTCTGTTTGATAAAAGCTGTGGAATTATTTGGCTCTATTTTTGTGACATATTTCAGGTTTCATCATTGCTTAACTTCGTGTTTTATATGTTACACACCTAAGCAAAATTCTTCCATATAATACACTAAATTCTTGTGTGGATGTAATTATGTTCATTGTTCTCTTTCTGATTCAGCTGATCTCTTTTGTGCCACAATGATGTCGGTAGATGTGACCAATCGTAATGGCCCTACTGCCACGCCACCCACCTCACTTAGTCTTCGCTCCTCACATAACCAGCTGCTCAGCAGTGATGTCAACAAACAGGGCTCTGCCACTCCCCCTAAATGTCGCAAAAAGTATGCACTTACCAGTATCCAAGCTGCCATGGGTCTTGGAGAAGCAGTGCCATCTTCATTGTCACCAGTATCATCACCACCACAGTCATCAACCCCTAATAATCCCAAATTAGCAAAGAATGGTGTCAACCAACTCCGGAAAGCTGGTCAGGATCACAACAAAAACACAACCGGTACTGACCCACCGGACTTGGAATGTGATTCAGAAACTATAGCACATGACATTAATGTCAACACCGAGGACGATGACAGTCATCCTCTCACCAATAATGACAGAGAAGATGATGTCATTAAACTGGATGTGGAACTGCAGCCAGATACTGACACTGATACAGAGCAAGAGCAGAAAACAGATTCGGACATAGACTCTAAGATTAACACGAGTGTGGAGCTCAAACTGAATGGCAACACAGCAGATTTGGGCTTTGATTTAAACATTGAAGCGGAGGAGAGTGATGACATCAGCATTCTGTCAGAGAAGGAAATTATGTCAAAGATGAAGATTGAAGAAGAAGAAGGGGATGAGCTAGTAGTGGAGGAGCAGGAAGAGGAGAAGAGGCCTTTACTGATGGTAAAAAGTGAGTCACCTGTGAAGAACCACAAAGTTTCTTCAGGCTTGGAACTGATTTCTGACCTCAAGCTCCTCAAATCAGGCAAGGACTCTCCGGTGCCGCCTCCTCCCTCTCTACCCAGACAGACCAGTCCAGAAGACACGCCATTGCTCTCTGTGGCCTCCTGCTCCTCTTCTTCCTCGTCCTCCCCGGAGACGAAAAAGGATAGAAGGACTGGCGCAAAGACAGACTGTGCTCTGAACCGCATCCAGAATCTGAACCCCAGTGATGAAGAGCTGAGCTGGACCACCCTGTCTCAGGAGAGCAATTCCCCAGAGGAAACAGGTACAAACACAAAATACTAGAAAAACTCTAGGTGTTAATGTCACTGATATTTTTGTCATGGTTGTTATGAGTGAGTTTCAGCTGCTCTGGTGTGTAAGTGGTTTCAACATCCACTGTAGCAATGACATGTTTCCGTTTAGGATAACCTACTGTGTATGTGTGTACATATGAATATGCAGAACTCAGACATGACTGGAACCACAGAATCAGACACTACATCCTCTGGTAAACTTCCCAGAATCCCTCTGGGACTGGAAGTGTCCATGTGAGGTTATGAGTAGTTAGCATGCTAGAACAGCTGTGTCCGGTTTTTGATCTGTGTGCTTTGTGTGTGGACAAGCTCATAGGCAATTTCTTTTAGAATCTGTCCTGTGGCTCACATTATTTATCTCTTCCATACTCAAGAGAGTGTTTTTAGTTCCATAAAATGTTCTATGTTGTCCTCTATTGTACCTGCAGTTTTCAGTCTTATTACGTTATAAGATTTTGGAAAAAGAATAGTCTATTCTCAACTGAAACATCCTTAGATGAGCATGGGGTCCATGAGGTTTTTCAGTCTGGTTTTAAATCTCTGCATCGCACTGAGTCAGCACTGTTGAGAGTTTTTAATGATATTCTCTTGTCTAGTGACTCTTGTGATTTTGTAATCCTTGTGCTTTTCGATTTATCAGCTGCCTTTGATACTGTGGGCCACAGTATTTTAACCTCTCATTTAGAGCACCAGGTGGGCGTCAGGGGCACAGTGTTGGAGTGGTTTAAGTTGTACCTGGCAGATAGAACTTCCTGTGTCAGAGCTGATGACTTTGAATCCTCCTTTGCCCCTCTGTCATGTGGGGTCCCTCAGGGGTCAATTCTGGGCCCTCTTTTCCCTCTACCCACTCCCCCTTGGCTCCATTCTTAGGAAGTACAAAATTGCTTTTCATTGTTATGCTGATGATAGTCAGATTTATGTACCACTGAAACAAGCAGAAGGGTACGCAATAAAACATTTCCTTGACTGTCTTACAAACCTAAAAGCATGGATGGCTTTAAAATTTCTGCACATCTTTTTTGTGTGTCAGCAAAATAACATAATAACTAACAGTTACACCAGGGGAAAAGGAAGAAAACACAGGTCATAATATCTAGTTTGTTTGTGGCTGAATAATATTTTAGAAAGAAAATTGTGTTTGCCTTGATGGAGGTCTGCACTACTGGTTGATGCATTTATGTGCTCATCTTCAGTTTTACACATAGAAATTGTGGTATTCTTTTTCATTAAGAACTAGAGCACACTCCGACAATGTAGACCTCTACCAATATAGCTCAGTTTCTCTTCAAAGTGAAAACCTGCCATTATCATTTGAACCTATACTCATTTCCCCCACGATGTTATTGCACACAAAAGTAATATTCTTACATTTATTTGACCCTCATTATTGGATTCTTTGACCATGAAAGCCTACCAGCCTTGCATTTGGAATCACCTGCATATAATTTTTATTTTAATAGTTATTCATGAAATATAATATTTCCATGACGGCAATTTTCTTCTAGATCTAGCTCTGTAAATGTTGAACATAACTACAGTACGTCAAATCCATGGGAACATTACAAAATCAGCAGACTTTCTGCTACAATTTGGTGTCAGTTGCATGTCTATAGTTTAATTTGCTATTTCACCGTAGCCATTTTTCCTCAACCCTTGTTTAAGTATAAGCATTCTGAATCACTATATGTGGAATATTGCCCATATCTGGATCAAACTTTATGGTTTGACAGAATCTGTTACAGCGTTATCGTATGTTTTTTTTTGTCTAGATTTTCTGGGTGTTATTTGTGGTGTTTCAAGGACAGATGTTGAGCCTATCTCGCAATGGTGAAGAAGAAAATCTTGTGGATCCTGACAATGACTCCGATCACTCCCAGAATCTAATCAATTGGCCCTGTGCCATTTTTGACCTATAACCAATGAAATGGAAGTAAAGTACCATTAAAGTACCATCACTTGACACTGAAGTTTGTATAATTACATTGTTTACTTTAAATTACAGTTTCTCATTATTTACAAGAGAAGACAACATTTGAGAGAATTTAATAACTAGTTGTAAATTTATGAGTCATCACATCACCCTTTTGCTTGCTTTTTGCCTACCTCTGCAGCCCATCTGCTCTAGTCACTGTATTTCTTTGTCAGCATTATGTAAAAATCTGTAAAGAGTGTTCAGTTTAATTGGACTTTTAAAACTGTGAGTCTTGTCTATTGTTGTAAGACATGAAATATATCCAACTCATCTCAAGCATCATCCTTGACCTTTGATGTGAACTTGGTGGTAAAGCATCCTCGATCTCATTTCAAGTTGCTGAGGTCTGAGCTGCAACGCTTCATTGCTGTATTTCTCTCTGTCTCTCTCTCTGTCTCTCTCTCTCTCTGTCTCTCTCTTCAGTCTCTGATGACTCTCTCTGTCTCTCTCTCTTCAGTCTCTGATGACTCACTGTCTCTTAGTAGTTTCAGTCTCTGAGCATCTGTGTATTTCATCTGTCCACAAGTACCAGCAGCTTGCTGTTTGAGTGTTTTACCATCAGGCATCATCTAAAATGAATTCTCTCTCAGGTCTTCTTCTACTTCTGCTTCTTTTACTGTCATGCCAACATGGTGATTCTCTTCTGGATTGGGCTCATCATTTGTGTGTGTCACCAGTGACCAGAAGAAGTGGGTCATATTTTTTGTTGTACTGTACTAGTTGTGTACCTGCTATGCAAATCATAGGAGGAACATGTCATTATTCAATGTCTTAATTATTATTTTTCTTCCGTACAAATTTTGTAATGTATCTCATCCCCGGGTTTTGAGAAAACCCTCACAAATACATCATCAACATACGTCAAAATGTGTCTAAATTCTGGGAATAGTGTGCTGTCATACAGGTTTGCAGTTTGCAATGATGGCCAAAAATTGCCTATTCATCTCCTATCGAAAATGGTAAAAAGAGTCACAAAACTCGCACCACTTCAGTCACACAACTTCATTATACTTACACAGGAACATGGTTTAATGTTTAAAATGGTCACAAACACTGATTTTTTTTTTGTGTCACTCAGTATTTTGATATCTGATGCAGTCTATAATGGGAATCAATGGGACAGAATGTTGATGAGTGACAGAGTGGAGAAAGGTTCTGAAATTATCCAAAAATTTTCTGCTCAAACTGTGACTATTCTGAAATCGTTTTCAGCACCTACATGATTTTTTTTTACTAGAAAAGTTGCCACACTTGACTAGTTTCAGAAAATGTTCTAACCAAAACCCTGTGACTCACGGAATTTACATTATCAGCCTTTGAGTGACAGAATATCCAGCCAACTGCCACTGCAAAACCCATTACAGTGGTACCTCACATAACGAGTTTAATCCGTTCCGGCGTCACGCTCGCCCGAATTTCTCTGTATCCGAAGAGACTTTTACATGTAAATCCATTAATCCGTTCCAGACCCACGACAAACTCCCATATAAACTATGTATTACACACCCCTACCTGTACATTTATTCATTATTATTATTATTTGAAAAGGAAGTTATGTTAATTATCTGAAACAGAATGTATGAAATTAGTTCTAAAAATGATTTCAAGTGTATTCTTACCTTGGCTTATGACTTGGCAGTGTGTCCGTGGACACTGCACAAATCCATAACTGTAAACAACTCCAACGCCGCTGCCCGTGTCCGACGCGGCCTGACACGGCCAGCCCGTGTCCGCTGCCCGTGTCGACACGGCCGGGAGCGGGACACGCCACGGGCCAATGGCTTCAATGATGGCACAGTGTCTTCTCCATAAGCAGCAGTTCTCCATAACACAAGCTAATGACTGTTAGCCGCTAGCCTCTGTTAGCTTGGCTAACGGCTATTAGCTTCTGGGTCTTTCACGTCCGAGACCCCAAAGGGACTACAGGCTAATGCTATTAGCCGTTAGCCTGTGTTAGCTTGGCTAACAGCTGACTATTCGTTAACCGATTAATTCTCGTTGTCAAAGGTAAATTTTTTGCAATGTTTTTTCCTCGGTATACAAATTTCTTGTTGTCAGAAGAGCTCTTTATGCGAGGTACCACTGCATAAGCAGACGTGTCTATTCCTCCGTAAAACCCCTCACTTTTCTAATTTGCTCTGTGTGACATGTATTCCACTGAACCTCCATTAAAATGATTGTTCAGCCAAGCCTACAATCACTTTTGGGGAGAAAATGTTGCTGATGTGAGCAACAGTTTGCAACACAGCTGATTCTGTTTGAGGAGTACCTCCAAGCTGAAACATTCTCAGAAAGCCTGTCTCTGTGTGTTAAACTGAACTTTCTCTTCCTTTATCATGATCTCAGATGTTTTTGGAGGTGCTATAATTTAGGGCGAAATCTGCAGCAAGTAGTACACTCAAAATTTTCATAACATTTGATAACTTGATAACTGTGATCCAAATGAATAAAATTTGTGCTGGAATTACTTGCTCATCGTACTGTGCCTTCCTGTCTGTTACTCTCTGTCTTAATGACTAAGCTGTTGTTTTCCCAGGTGTGTGTCAGATTCCTCATACATGCACACACTTAAGAAAGGTCATTTAACACAGTCGCACGGCAGCCTACGTTTTAAAATTCAGAAGGAAACATTAGCCGAATGTCGATCATTTCAGTATGGCAGTGTGAGGTCCAGACTTTTTGATGGCATCTCCCTGTCATTCACTCCCTCTCCTACTTTTTTCGTCCTCCCTCACTGCTCGTCCTCCTTGCACCCCCACTGGATATGATATTGAATGAAAGATAATCTGGGGGTTGCCAGGACAACCAAGAGAGGCTAAGGGAAAGATGGAAAGGAGGGGGGAGTGATAAATACAGTATAAATACTTGACAATGATGAGTATGCCAAATTTTCTACTTTTTCTTTATGTGGATATTCAAACCTGCACTATACAGTTGCTTGTTTTAATATGGAAATGCAGAGCAAGTGGCTGATATGAGCTGTTGATGTACTTGATGCTCCAGATAGAGGTAGGACAGCCAGCAACAAAAAACATAGCTCAGCTGCAGGGCATACACAACCTCTCTCGACATCTCTTTCTTGCTGTCTCTCTCTCTCTCTCTTTTACTCTCTCTCTCTCTCTTTCACTCTATCCCCCTCTTCTCTGCCTCATGCTCTCTCTGCTTCTCCGCTGCGATATGCTTCCATGTCCCTCTCTCTCTCTCGTCTTCTTCTTCTCACCCATCTCTTGCAGTGTCCCCCCTCTCGCCACTGTTTCATTTCTCTCTCTGTCTGGGGTTCTCTCTTGGTTACAGCATCAGCTTTTGCTGTACTAGAGGCAGCTTGCTAACTATGATGCTGGGGAAAGACTACATGCTGGCCATTGTGATTGTCAATTATGAGGGTAGGTGCATTCGTACATGACTGGAAGCTAAACTGTGCAGCCGGAGTTTGAGCACTGTCTTGTGAGTGTTTTTGCGTATGAGTGTGTGCACAGATGTGTAGAAGTGCATCCACCAAATCGGGGAAGTTTGTCTCTGAAATGTCATAATATTCAGTGGACTGTATATTTGTGTGTGTTGTTCTTGCCACGGCAGTGTTTGCTTGTGGTCTTGGTACCACAGAGTACATGTGTGTGTGTTTTGCTCAGTGCTCTTCCCCTCCCCCTCAACTCTGCTCTGGCATGGAACTGCATGCTAACTCAGGCACTCATGAGCTAGCTCTACTGTGGCACATTTTCATAAGCTCTTCAGGACCATGATAAATATTATCCTCAGTGTAAGCATGCTAAGATTTTTTTGTCCACTTGCACAGCGCTTGCAGAGAGAGACATTGCTTTGCAACTTTGATGCTTATGAGTCACTAAATCTGTGACCCCTCTCTCTGGCTCAGTCAGTCTCTTTTCTTTTTCTGTCGACCCATTCTTTAATCCACGTCCACTCTGTGTAGCTCATACAGACATTGATTTTCTGAGTCACCATCTTTGTTCCTGCTCTTAGCACACAGACATTCAGGTTCTCTTGGTTGTAGTTTTACTGTCTCTGACCTATTTTTTGCACATGTAAGACTACAGCTCCCAGAAGGCACTGCTTCATAGCTCCTTGCTGCAAAGCACAGTTTTAAGCCTTAAAGCTTGTGGCAGTAGCATATGCACACTTTACCCTAAGCACTCTGAGTAATTCTATTTTATAAAATAAAGTGCAGCTTAATGTACCTGTGAGTGTGTTTCTGTGTGTCTAAATTCCATCTCAGTCTGGTCCGGCCCAGTCATGAAGTATGGCCTGCTGTCGTGGCGACAGGCCCATGGACTGTGTTTCATCAGCATGGTCAGCAGTTTGAGAATTCACACACATTCTCACACACATACACACACCCCCACACGCACACCCACATACACATGCACATAGAGAAATACACTGAGATGTACACATTATCAGCTGACCAGTTCCTCAAAGCTTATCTCATTTTTATGAGTTGCTGCACTACCTAATTCAGTTTCTGATCATCTTTGCTACATCTGCCTCTACACCAGCTTCATACACATAGTGATGCCATCAGTAGCGTTGAGGCCACCTTTCAGCTGTCTTGTTTGAAGAAACTGCAACATTCAGATGAGATGGCATTGAGATGTCATATGATAGAAGCAGTGCTCCAATTCCATCTGTTTAAGGTAACTTGTATATTTCATGCCTGTATATAACAGATGAATTATGGCCATGTTCATCTGTTTTATGTGCCACTGTGTTCTACAGACCAAGACCTTTAAGTCCTGTGTGGGTTCATATGCGCTGAATTAACACCTTCAAACGAATCAGACCTTATATATTCACTGAGGATCAGGCCCACAAAGATCACACTGGTTTCTATTGTGTTGAGTGGAGCAATTCTGTTTAGAATGACTTATCCTAGTACTTGCATTACATTTAGCGCTACTGTTCAGGCAACATTTTTAGCTGTTTTGCTACCAGCTGTACATTTTGCATAAATCATTATAAACCACTGGCATTTCACCCATTTATGGATTAGAGGCCTGATTTAATATGTAACCCCAGAGTGCAAAAGTGAAATTAAAGAAACCACAGTAGGTCACCCATCAATGACTTGTTGGTCTTCATTGAATAGAATATTTATATAAAACGGAGTTCCTTCAGTGAGCTAATAGAATTTCAAATGACAGAGAACAGTAAAAATTCCTCATTCGTGTCATGTTGAATAAATTCTCCTTTTGCCTAGTTTGTTGGCACTGCAGCTGGTTGTTTAACATGTCTTAATGTGATAGAAATGTCTGTATGGTCCCGTGGGTAGATTTGTTTCATTAAAAGAGTGTGTATTCAGTTGTTACATTGTATGTTTGCTAAACAAACTTGCATTAATTCATCCCCTTTAAGAACAGTAAATCTTCAACATGTGTTTCTGTTTATGTTCCATCAGATATCTGGAGTGAGCAGTCGTTCCAGACTGACCCCGACCTGCCTCCAGGATGGAAGAAGATCACAGACATGGCCGGTATCTACTACTGGCACATTCCTACAGGCACCACCCAGTGGGAGAGGCCTGCCACCCACCCTGCGCCCCCTGGGGAGACCGAGTCTCATTCCCTGTGTGACCACACAGCTTCAACGCCACGTAAACCTTCTGTGGGTTCACTCAGCCCCTCACCCACTCCTGACCATGAGGTGAGAGACAAGAGGGCAAACTGACACACACATATGGTTTTCACTCAGTTTGGCTTGTTTTTGTTGTTAATTATGAGCAAGATGAACACTATCCAAAAACAGTCACTGCGTGAATTTAACTAAGCAAGCAGGTAATTCATTCAATAATTACTGCAGTGACTAATATGTTTCACCAAGTTATTTAATACTAATGATGCAGTGAGTACATTCAGGAAGTGCAAGACATCATTTTTACGCCTCAGCGTAGAATGGCAAATGGGGTATTGTTACTTTCTGGGTGGGCGGGAGGCATCAACACCTATCTTGTGAACATGATAACTCAAGAAGTAAATTGTGTAGACTTTTCAAATTGATACCATAGTTGCATCTATTTCGAATCACGGATGAGTTCAAATTTGAATGTCTTTGATATCAAGGTCAAGGTCAGTGGGCAGATTTTCTAAAAACCTTCAGATTGTATAAATATGAGAAGGAAATTATATAGGCTTTTCAAACTGGTACTACAGATTCATCTATAAAAAAAGTTGGATGAGTTTGGCTTTGGGTGACCTTGGCCTCATTGCAAAAGTCAGAGGACAAACTTTGCTGTAATCAAAGCTGAAGGTGATCCATGGAATATTTAAACGCCTGACTTTTTGTGGATAGTGTATTCATGTCCTAGAAAATCACACCATGCTACTAACTATAAAACACTCCAGTCCAACATCTCAGCATTAGTTTTAACAGAGCGTTGTGGCACTTTTACACTCCTAGCTACTAATCCAGCAGTGTCAATAAAAAAAGCACACGAGTAAAAATATTTGCGTGTATGTGTGTGCGTGTAGTCGTGCCAGGCAGAGGTCTTCTTCAGGTCATCAACTCGATCTGGCAGCACGACTTCGGACAGTTCAGTGGAGCCTCTCTCCAGTCATGAGTCCACCCTGCCTACATGTGGATTTGTCAACAGCTGCTACTTTGTAAGTAACTGAGAGCTTTATTGAGCATTTTATAGTATCTTATTATATTGCAGGTGGTTATTTTATATGGGATAATGCATTTATTAGGACAATACAGTGTATTTGTATCATATACAGTGCCTTGTGAAAGTATTCGGCCCCCTTGAACTTTTCAACCTTTTGCCACATTTCAGACTTCAAACATA
>JAQQAE010006699.1:0-16474 GCA_029823295.1 Pseudamia nigra
AAAAAACATACAGTATACACACACACACACACACACACACACACACACACACATATATATTATATATATATGCAGATTATCCATGTCATGTGCACTAATGCACCCCATACCATCACAGACACTGGCTTTTGGAGCCAATAAGATTGTCTGTCCTCTTTAGTCCCGAGGACATAGGAATTTCCACAAAGAATTTCACATTTGGACTTGGTAGACCACAGAGCAGTGTTTCTACTACAGGTCAGTCCATTTTAAATAAGTTTGAGTCCAAAGAAGATAGTGGCGCATCTGAATCTGATTTATTTAAGGATTTCCGCTGGAAGTGACGTTCACAGACAGTGTTTTTTGGAAGTGTTCCTGAGTCTATACCGTAATGTTTTGACTTTGTCCCTTGTATTTATCAGTTTCTTCACGTCCTCTGAACCTTTGAATCATACTGTCAACTGTAGGACATAAAATCTCCAAATTTTTGCAATGTTACACTGTAGAATTTATGATTTTTCAGTCCAGTCCAGTGCAAATCATCATATTCTGTTTCCATGTTGTCTTTGTCTTGTCTTAGTCTTTTATATAGAATTCAAAACCACAACCATTTTTCATCACCTAGATGTACTTTCATATTACAAGGGCTTACAATTAAACTATTAATGTGACACATGAAACAATTATGAGCTGCAAATGATACTGAAATAACTGTTTAACAGAATAAACTCCTCAACATCTGACTTAAACATGTACAGTATATTGATGAACTAGATGTAAGACTTCAACATGTGGAGCCAGTACACCCAACAAACAGTAATCAGATCTACTAATTACTGCTTCAATAATAGAGAAGTGGCTGATGATGAAAAGGTGGAGACAAATTAAAAGATCTTAAACCTTTTGGGCATGATTATTTAAAAGCTGAGAAAATGATGTGGATCGATCTGGCTTATTTTTCTGCAAGTTTGTGTTGGAAGTGTTTCCTTCAAGGTCAGCGCTCATCCGTCGTTTTACAGCGTGTGCCTAAAGCACAAATTCCTGGAAAGTATGAACTCATGTTAAAATTAATGTTGCCACTCACGCACCCCCACAATCCCCCTGCAAGTCAGTGCACACACCTACATGGACACACACATGTCGACTGTGTGTGGAAGCGAATGTTGTTCATGCATGTCTAGCAGAGTGGAGCTATGTGGAGAGGATCTTTGATCTCAGCCAGGCAGCCAACCAGCTTCTCCACTATTTGCATTTAGTCTCCTGGGTCTGTTGGCTTCTTGGCCCCTCACCAGCTTCAGATGCAGGTTACAGAGGTAGCCAGAGGGAAATTCCCACACATTCCTGTTTGTGCAAGTGTGTGCTTCAGGTTGCGTTTGCATGCTTTTGTGCACGGGTGAGCTTGTGTTGTTGCAGGCTAAGAATATAGCGGTTGTGTATGTGCATGAGAGAATGAAGAACGAGGCCAAGTGAGAGTACCTGGGCCAGCACCACATCAAAGTACAGAAGACTGGCAGAGAGAGAGGGAGAGAGAGAGAAAGCAGAGGGCAAAACAAGCTTTGAATAGACAGAAAGAGAGAGAGAATAAGATGAGGGTGCTGGTGGTGGTGGGGGGGGGGGTGTGAATAGATGGAGAGTGTAAGGCCTCTCCAGGAGGTCACTGAGTTTCTGGATCTCTGCTCCTTTTGTCCCACAGCGCATTCCATAGCAACAATCTGACCAGCCAGCCAGGGAGCCACAAAAATGCAAAGAAATATAGGGAGGAAAAAAACCCATCCCACCTCAGACTGGCATAGATTCTACCAGTAACAAGTCAGGACTCTGTGTTTCTATACTATAGAAACACACATGCTGATCCGGAAGGGGGTATTTGGTTTTACACTTGACTGAAAGGCCACAAACTAATTTTCATCAATTAGATTTCCTGATCGTTAAGTCCCACAGTCTCGAGACAACTTACAGTACCTAATGCAGTTTTATACAGGCAAGAGTTAAGGTGCTGCAATCATATAGGGTTGTTTGTATAAACTAAAAACTAGAGGTTAACCAATCCAAATCTGTCATAATTATTTTGCTTTTCAAATTTTTTGTAGCATTTAGGAGCAGTTCAGACAATGGAGTAGTTAACCTGCCAATTTTCATTGTTGAAAATCAAAGAATTTGCCATAAAGACTACAACTGCACAATCAAGTCATACGGAGCCCATAGTGTCCTCAAAGTTAATTATCTTGTTTGCACAAACAAATTAACTCCATCATGTAACATCAAATTCAGTAATTAAATATGAAGCTAAAGATCTTACTATGAATTGTTACAGGTGGACGCAGACCCTGCGTGCACCTCTCATCTTACTGGATGCACAAATAGGGGCAGAAGTGGTTCGTGGACCGTAAACAGGCAAGAATCAAATTGGGTTAAATGTTACTGAGCTTCATTCTGGACATTTTAACTTGATCTGGCAGCAAATACCGTATTTTGCGGATTACACGTCGCGTTTTTTTTGCATAGTCTGGCTAGGGGAGCGACAAATATATTAAAATATTTCAAGTATTGGGTGTTTGTCACACTGACGGCCGCTAGATGTCGCTCTAGGCTTGTGTACCTTCATCTGCCGCATCTGTATTACTGACAACTTAAAATGTAGACATTACCGGTGACAACCATACCTGCTATCAGCTTAACACCAAACGTGTCAGTGCCCTCACTTACCCGGTGAGGCGGGCGAGCCACGAGCTCCCGCTTCTGGCATCAAGCGCGCAGCCGCCCGGCCAAGCGCTTCAAGCACATTCCCCGAACAACAAATACACGTTTTTTTCCTTCTTCATTATGCATTTTTTGGCTCATGCGACTAACATTCCGGAGCGACATATCACCCGGAAAATACGGTACTTAGATATGACTGTTTTAATTCACCATTCAAGTCCCAGTGTTTTGGTTTGTTTGTCTTATGTTTTCCTCCTGAGCCGAGAACTGCTGTGAAAGAAGGTCAAACGAGCAGAGGTGAAGCATTAGGGCAGCTTTGTCAGCATTAACTGACCAGCGGATTTAAGGTGACTGTACAACCCCCTTCTCAAAGTCTGGACCGAAGTCTAAGTGGAACCTGAACCTGCTAAATGGATAAAGTTACAGTGCATCTGGAAAGTATTCATAGCGTGTCACTTTTTCCACAATTATTTATGGTACAGCATTATTCCAAAATGGATTCAATTCATTTTTTCCCTCAAAATTCTACACACAACACCCCCTAATGACAATGTGAAAAAGTGTTTTTTGAAATTGTTGCAAATTTATTAAAAATAAAAAACCTGAGAAATCATATGTACATATGTATTATATATGTATTCATAGCCTTTGCTCCATACTTTGATGATGCACCTTTGGCAGCAATTACAGCCTCAAGTCGTTTTAAATATGATGCCACAAGCTTGGCACACCTATCTTTTGGGCAGTTTCCTCCATTCCTCTTTGCAGAACCTCTCAAACTCCAGTGATAATGAAGTCAAGTGTATGTCAAAAAGGAAAAATTAAATAATACTTAAAAGTCAGAATCTCATTGTACAACATAGTCCTCTTAACCAACTGATATCTCCAGCAGTTGTTTTCTTCTCAGTGAGTCATTGCATGATTTGATAATTGCTGCACAAAACCACATCAAACCACTGACAGATCCTGATCACATCTCATTTAAACTCATAATTGTTCATCTGACATAATTATTGTTGTATACTGTAGCTGCTGTAGGCTATTCACATGGACAATCCCAGTGTTCCTAAAAGCAGGAAAATTGTCAACACACGGACTAGATGCGGTTTTTGGCATGCAGGTGTGTGGAGGTGGGATCGTAGGCAGCATCTTTTAAATTACACGACTTGGTGAAAGCGCCTCAAACTATGTGCAAAGGAGTCGACAGAGAGAAAAGAAGCACAAGTCATTAGAAGAAAGATAAAAAGAATTGTACAGATTAATGCTGTAAATATGCCTGTCTTTATAGGATAGTGAAAGCTGAAAAATGACATGGAACAAGCATTTAATTTGGGTGTAGTTTGGGGGGAAAAACAAATAATGACCATACATGTTGATTATGTAATTAACTTAAATGGCCACTTGGTTCTATGCTGTATATGGTACGTACTAAATTACTCCGTTTTATGCAAATGGGCACTTAAACTCATGCAAGACTGTAGTCACAAAGCCATAGACTATACACAAATGTTCAACAAACCCCGGTAATATTACGCATCACGCTCTGAAAAGTAGCCATATTTGCACCACTGCTTACCCACTCGGATACAAAAATTGGCTCAGACGTGTAGTGTGAATGGACCTGAGATGGATTCAGTCAAACGGTGAGGACCTCAGTCTCAGACATACCTGTCAATCAAAGCACCTATGTCCTTAATTATGTGCAAATATCAGCCTCTGGATCTTCTACACCTCAGAGTCGTGTTCATAGAGGTGGAAATAAACTACAGAGACCAAACTGTTGCTTGTACCAGGTAGTAAAAATGTTTATTTCTGCTCTAAAGTTAAAAATTTTAACATGGGGCTCTATGATAACTGACTCACTTTTGGATTCGGCCCCCCGTGGCCACTGAAGGAACTGCAGTTTTGACACATTCGCATTTGACTCACAGCTCAGCCACGGAGGTTGCCACTTGTGGAAGACTTAGGGCCATTCCATGCCCAAGCGTCATTTCACTCCTGAAGCACCGTTTGACTAATGTAAGTGTAAACGCTGTGCAACATCAGCACTGTTACTCATACATCAATATGAGCACACAGACCCAACGTAGACATTTTCTGCTGCCTTGACGTGCAGCAAGTGGGCTTAAACTGAAAACCACCCCCTTATATAATGGAGAAATCCAGTTGAAATCTGTATGTGACCGAAAAACAACTCAAACATAAGCCACACCGTCAGTAAAGGTGTACTGTATATGTAAATATTGTGATGTGATCTCCTTTGTACAGCTGTATCCGTACCTTATAGCACTTGGAGGTGGCTGGGGCAATGTGAGTGCGGACCAGCATGGGTGGCGGCCTTCTTTCTTCTTCAAAGTCATCATTCACACAGGTTAAAAGGAAACAACAGTGATGAAATCCTGAGGCAACGAGCAGACCTGCATGGCTCACTAATCACATACTAATAACCAGACAACAAGAGGGATGTTTAGGCCTCATACCCTCTAACACCACTCTGAATAGTCCTACAAGTGAAAGTTCTGCATTCATGCTTGAGTAAATATATATAGTCAGCAAAATGTACTAAAAGGACAAAAAGTACAAGTATAGTCACTGACATTCTGTCTGAAATTGTGAATCACATCACAAATGCAATCTGTCAAGATTTGTCGGTGTCCACTGTCTGCCAGCAAAAATGTAGTTCCATTTTATTTTTGCAGAAAAAGTAAAATAGCATAACACCGTTGTGATGAGCTGCATATTCAGGAGTCACAGTGTGGACTCATTGTGTCTCCATTATGCAGTTAAATGAGGCTGCAGAAACACTTGCCTGTAACATGAGGAGACTCGCGACCAGTGACTTCTCTCTTCCTAGCAGGTAACAAGCACACATGTGAAGTGAAAGCATGGAA
Source organism: Pseudamia nigra (assembly GCA_029823295.1). Taxonomy (NCBI): domain Eukaryota; kingdom Metazoa; phylum Chordata; class Actinopteri; order Kurtiformes; family Apogonidae; genus Pseudamia; species Pseudamia nigra. The sequence continues at coordinate 5,571 of JAQQAE010006699.1, forward strand.
TATAGATGGGAAATGTGGCCATAAATGTCCTCATATTAATAAGTAGTAAATGTCTGATCCATATTATGTAGCTCATTTTGAAATTTTAAATTATTTGTAATCAATAAATAAGCGCAATAAAATACAAATAAAAGACAAAAATTACAAGACTAAACAAGCCTCATCAGGAAAAAAATACATGGCTGTATTCCTTAATTTTATGATTCAGTGCCATTTTTTTTCCTTGCCTTTTTGCATGCTGGCATTTATAATATCAATCTAAAAAATAGTGCATCTCAGTGCAAATAATTAACAATGCTTGTTTTGTTTAAACTCTTTTGTCTAAAATGTTGTGTTGATTCCAGCAGCGTGTTTCGAAAAAGTTGAGTCAGGGTCATAGGTCCCACTTGGATGCATCACCTCCTCTTTTAACAACACCTGGTAAGTGTTTGGAAGCTGAAGAGACCAGCTGCGATCAAGTTGAATGTGGATGTGGATTGGTGCACACGGCATGGGCAGCCTGTACATCTGTGAGGGCAACACTGATGCTGAACAGTATATGCAGGTTTTGGAGCAACATATGTAGCCTAGTAGGTAACTCCTAGTTTATTTCAGCAACACAATGTCAAACCACCTTCTGTTCATACTTCAACAGCATGGCTCCAGAATAGAAGAGTTTGGGTGCTAAACCAGCCTGATGCAGTCCTATTTAAAATATGTTCTGCCTTATGAAACATAGAATATGACAAAGGAGCAGTGAAAATCTACTCTCCATCTTCAAAATCAGTTCCCAAACGCTTACTGAATGTCGTTAAAAGAATAGGTGATGCAACAGTCGCAGACATTACCTGACTCAACTTTTTTGCAACGTGTTATAGAGACAAACGTAGGGTTTGAGTGTTTTGCACATCATCCCATTCTGTGTCTATGTACATTTTACAGCATTTTGGAAGTTTACTCTTTCTAAACCTAGTCTTGCTAAATTGTGATTGGCTCCATTCATCTTCCTTGATGCAGCCCAGTCTTAGGCCTCTGTTTCCACGGTAACGCTCATGGACACCTGTTAACTAGTGGCACCGAAAGAAGAAAGGAAATGCGGCTTGTAATTTGTTGTTTGCTTGGGCAACGAGAAGCAGCAGACACTTCCAAGATGGCAAATGAAGAAACCAAAAACCGTAAATCACGCTTGTTTTATACTGCACTGACCCACAGAGTTAATTTACCCAGAATTCTTCAGAAACTAGTGTCAGGAGCTTCAGGCGACAGATAGATTTAGATGTCATTTAATCAAAGCGATGTCAGTATTAAATGGTCCCCAGATGCAAGGGTGTAGGAGTCATTTGATCATTTTGGGAGACATTTTTATTCCAGTCTCTTGTACATATTTTAAATTGAACTCTTTATTTTGTGTGCTAAGCTGAAATGTTAAGGCATCAATCTGTGCCTTTTCTGCATGAACACTGAATAAAATAAGTAACCACATTACCCCAAATTAATAGCATTTGAGCAAAAAAGTTATTAGATAAGCAATAAAATGAAGAAATTTAGAATCAAAATTTTTTTTAAATAATGATGCATCAATAATAAAATAATAATTAACATAATAAACACAAAAGTAATTATATAAAATGGACAAAATGACAAACAAACTGAAAATAAATCCATAAAAGAAGCAATAAAATAAAAACATGAAAATGAGGAAAGTGAAAAATAAAATGAACTACCGTAAATAATAACAGATACAAAACTCTGCAACAAAAGGAATAAAAATAAGTAAGTAGTGCATTTAAATAAGCAAAGTTCAACAAAAAAGAACAAAATATTTAAGAAAATGAACAAATATGGTAAAACTAAGTGACAAAATAATCAAAAATGAACAAAATGCCCAAGAAATTAAACACCAATGGTTTAAATAAGGAACAAAGTAACTAAAAATGAATAAAGCAAGTAAAGAAATGAAAGCAAAATGAACAGAAAAAGAAGAAGATAAAGCAAAAAAATGACAAAAAAAAGTGCAAAAAAAACAAAATAACCAACAAAATAACCAAAAATTTATAAATTTAAATTTAGAAGCAGTAAAATGATAAAACATTGAACAAAAAGTAACAAAATAAAGAAGTAGATGGTCAAAATAAGTGACAAAATAACCAAAGGGAACAAAATATTCAAGAACAACAAGCAGCTAAATGAATCAGAATGAACAAGAAAAGAACAAAATGAAGCACATAATGTAGAAAATGGGACAGGAAATAAGAAAAAAATGAACAGAACAATCAAGAAAATGGACAAAAAATTAAGACAAAGTATGTAAAATGAAGAAAATAAGCAATAATATAAGCAAAAATAAGTAAATGAAGCGATAAAATGACCAAAAAAAACAACAAAAATGAACAAGTGGTCAAAATAAGTAAGAAATTGGACAAACATGAGGAAAACAAGCAATGAAATAAACCAAAATGAAGGTAATAAAGTACAAGAATCAAGGAAACTGGCAACAAACTGTACAAAAACAAACAGAATGATGAACAAAATGCGCAAAAAATAAGTATGTGAAATGAACAAAATCAGCTAAAATGAATAAATGAAGCAATAACCTGAACCAAAAACAACAAAATAAAGCATGAGATCAAGCCAGAAAACCTGGAACTTATTCTGTGATTGGTGAAATACCTCAAATTACATTCTACAACATAGTTTAGACAGTTTTGGGGAGTGATCCAAAACAAGATGCAAAATAAACGTGATTTGTATTTGAGTGAAGTGGCCCTTTACGCTGGTATTTTCAGCCATGCAAATCAGTGCTGCCTAAACTCTGAAATTCTAGAAATTACCTATTGCTCACTGATTTCAGCGCTCTTAATGCATTTCCCTGCGCGCTGAAGTCAGGCAGTTCGCTCTTGTTCCCATCAGTAATTTGAAATGTAATTACCCATCATTTTAGAGTGCTTCAGGAGCTTGACACCTACAGCTCCCTCTCTGTCTTTCTTCTCCTTGCCTGGTTTTGTATGCTGCTGGAGGACTGTATATTTTCCACCCCCGCACATTTTTGAGCACTACCCCTACCATTACCTATGTAAATGACTCGGCTCACACGCCACCGCTCCCACACCGAATGAGAGCTTTTACAATGTGCACAGGATACTGCATCATCACAGTGCTGTGTAAGTAGGATGCTTAACTGGATCCAGCCGAGAAGTAAACATTTATGTATGTGCCCCCTTCCCTTATAGGGAAGGTTTTCATATGTAGTGAAGTTTTGATCATCAGCTGGGGCTACTGATCTGAAAAAAGTGATTGTTCTTGTCTCATCATGCATTACCAGTAGCCATATGTTCCTGCTGAGGTATTCATATCGCAGCATATTTGGAATCAGCATTGTCAATAACCCAGGGGTAAATGACATGTTCAACCTAACATTTCAGGTCTTCAAGGTCAAAGTCAAGGTCATTTGATGAGTGAGAAATGTCCTGGAGTCACATTTAAATTTGATGCCTCTAGCTATAGCAGTTTTAGTATTACAGTGGTCCCTCGTTTATCGCGGGGGTTACGTTCTAAAAATAACCCCCGATAGGAATCTACTTCACAGATTTCACCTGTGGAAAAACTCGCTCCAGCTAATGCGTGATTTTCACAACGAACGCAACGCTGGAACAGACTGAATTCGTTAGCCAGGCCCCCCAGCGCCGCTCCACCGCAGCGACCCCTCCAATGAAGGCTCTCGTCGACACCGTGGGCCTCCATCGGAGAGAAAACCCGCAAACACACAGCACTTCAGAGTCACACCGCCAGCAATCAAACACCCGTGCCAGTCCAGCAAGCTGAGCGCACTCTGCACTGCACAGCACAGGAGACACAACACGGAGGAGATGACTGACAATGGCCTTAGCCAATCAGGACACAGAACACAATGCGCAGGTTCTCCTTTAGCCAATCAGGACATGGAACACAATGCGCGGGTTCTCCTTTAGCCAATCAGGACATAGAACACAATGCGTGTTCATACGCTATATAAAAAATACATGAAAATTGCACTAAAAAAATCCGCAAAATAGCGAGGCCGTGAAAGGTGAACCGCAATATAGCGAGGGACCACTGTATAGGTCAAAACTGTTTGGTTTTTTTGCAATTACTTAATAAATTGCCTAATAAATATGATAAATATGCATATTAGGTGGTGGTTGCCATAGTAACCATTCCCCCTACCCTGACTACCCATGTGCCAAGTTTGGTTCACTTGGTATTTTGGAGAAACAGAGCCAAAAAAGCCTGCATAATTATTTGTCAAATGCTCTTCCAGTTATTTTTAATTTGTGTCTTTTAGTTGACTTTCCAACCTTTCGTCACCCCCATTCCAACTTTTTTGACGTGTGTTGCTGACATCAAATTCAAAATAAAACATTAAAAATGTCTCCGTTTTAAGATCTGATAAGTTGTTTATATTCCATTTGGAATAAAATATGGGTTTATGAGATTTGCAAATCATTGCATTCTGTTTTTATTTACAGTTTATTTACATCTAAACATTTTCGAAATTGGTGTTGTAATAAAACCTTGAATTTAAGCTGTTTTGTTGAAGGGAACAAATCCATGTGTTTCTAATGAAGGGTCTCGTATTACAAATGACTTACAAAAAACATATATTTTAACTTAACCTGATATGATTAAATGGATTCTCTAAAATTACATTTCCAGAGGAGAGGATGGAGAATTTCAGAGGCTGTTGTTTTCTTTTCTCTCAATCGCTTTGGCACAATTCTTCAATGAAAATGAAACTCTTCCAAACAAACCACGGGGCACCTGTTCACAACATCTGAATTTCTCATTTCTTTTCCAACAAATTGTAAATGGTTTAGCTAATGTGTGCAGAGGACAATCAACCAAAAAAATGAATACTTCTTGCTCGGAAAACAATTATGTTGCTTCTTTTCAAAACCGAGCACTCTCCAAAACACAGTAGATGACAGCACAAGTAGTAGGAAAATTAATAGATCATTTATTTAAAAAGGTCCAATATATTAACATTCTATTAGCTATAACATGTGGTCTAAAATTTGCATGCTTAAATGCAGAATTGTACTGGCTCATGTGGGCAGGACTAATATATTTAACTTTAATTTTTTTAAGGGAAATGCAAGTTTAAACATTATTTTTCCAAGACATTAATTAAATGTGCTGTATATCAGCCATTATAACTGCGTTGCAGGCAAACACAATGGGTACTTCACATTCAAACTGCATTAAATAAAGAAGCCTGTTTCACTTTTTTTATGCATTTAGCCTATTCTCGCATGTCCACTACACTTGACAGGAACAAGGTGACACTGAATTTATAGTCATTTACTAAATTAAATCAATGCAAAAAACAATAAGACGGGTCAGTTTTTTTAAATTAAAATGAACAAAATAATCAGGAAAAACAAGCAACATAAAAGCAGAATGGACAGAATAGTTAAGAAAATGATCAAAAGTGAATCAATTTAGAAGAAAAATAAACAAAAAAATGTAAAAAAAAAAATGTAAAAAGTGAACAAAATCAGAAGAAAAATTAACAAAAATAATCAAAAAATGAAAAGTTAACAATATCAGACAATCAACAAAATGAGAAGCAAAATAGTGAAATAAATCAAAAATAAATGCAAAAACATGAAAAATGATTTAAACAGTCAAGAAAATGCTTTAAAAATGAACAAAAACAGCAAAACCAAAACTTTTAAATGGTGTGGTTATTTTTTATATATTAGCAAATAGTAACTAAAGCATAATTCTGATAAACTGACCTGCCCAAAAAATTTGACAAAAATGGACAAAATTTAATCATTTTCAACCTCTACCTGTTTAAAATACATGACACTTGTTTAAAAGATTGTTTGGAACAAGGCTGAAAATGTCATAACCCCCGTTTTTTTTTATTCATGCATGAAAGGGTTAATACACCATGAACAGCATTTGAGATCATGGTGGTTAAGAGAGACAAATAGTTAAAAGGTTTTGGATGGTGTGATAACATGAAAAAAAACAAAAATCCATAGAAATAATGAAGAGAAAGACAATAAACAAAATCATGAATGAAATCATGAATAAAGTGATCATAAAATGGAAAAATGATCAACAAAAGCATCATTTTTACAAAGCAGCAAGTTCCACATCATCTAAATGTACAAAGTACTGGTGATAAAATGCACATTTTTCTAATACTAGTCATCTACACCTACGAATGCAGCATGCAAGACAGCTCACGCCTCTATGACGTGCAAAGTGGCATCTCCTGACTTGACTCACTTCTATTGTGTATCAAAGGTACAAGGATTTAGGCAAAAATGCAGCATGGAACAGTTACAAACCTGGTGAAATGTTTGCTCCAGCCCCTGAGTGACTCCACCTGGAAGATGTCAGGACCTCCCCATTCGTCACTGATTTGATTCACTTCCCGTCTCTGTGCCACACCTTTTTAATGGACTTGCAGCTGATCCAGTTCCAGTCATTGAATGCAGCATGACTGAGCGGGTCTTAGGCACGTGGAGAAGAAAACATGATTTGCTCAAACTCTCTGACTCTACCCGCTTTGGAGACAGGAAGTGTGTTTCCTATCTTATCATTACATAAGAAAATCGTTGCTCTAGGCAAAGATATGCGATCACGTGATACAGTATATGTCAACAACAGCAAAATGGCTCCTTAGTTCAGTACATTTCACCCTCTGCTTTGAGAATAAAGCAGAAAAACAGGTCAACATCATCACAGGTGTTTTCATGCTGAGTTGCAGAAACGTCTAAGCAGTGTTGAGCAGATGTGACAGTTTGCTGTTTGTCGTCCTGTAGTTTGTGTTTTATAGACATATTTTCACTGTTCTATATCTAAAAAGATTTTGCAACAAACTGCTACTAGTAATTTTAAAATATTCACTCACATATTATGTTCAAGTGATTGCATAAGAACTAAGGTGAGAATATAATTACTTAGACTTAAGAGAGTCGAGTTGGAAACTTTGCTAGATGATTTCTGCACTCGTCTGGCCTCGTCTCCTGGTGCAACATGATGATGCATAAGTATACTTATGTTCACTTTTTGGATAAAAGTATTAAAAGTATTGGCTTCTGCTTCTGGAACTTGGACATCTTCTTGAAATTGCAAACAAATCATTTTCATATCTGAGCTGTTCCAGATTTGGGATGATAAGTACTAAATCATCATCTTCCGCTTATCCGGGTCAGGGTCACAGGGGCAACAGCCTCAGCAGAGGAGCCCAGACTTTCCTTTCTCCAGCCACCTCCTCCAGCTCCTCCAGGGGGTCCATCACCAACCAAGAGAAACAGTCTCTCCAGCATGTCCTGGGTCTGCCCTAGGTCCTCCTCTCAGTTGGAGCTAGTTTGGGCAACCATGGATTGGACCACCCAGTCCCCTGGCTTTGGCTTCCACCCAAACCACACAGCACCAGACCCTTCCTTTAGTTGGTGGGCTCACAGGAAGGCATAGTCATAAGGGTCTTCTGAATCGCTCTTAGTCTGACCTGTCACCTAGGACCAGTTTACCTTGGAAAACCCTACCAGGGACGAATTTCCCCCGATAACATAGCTCCTAGGATCACTCAGGCATGCAAACCCCTCCACCATAAGGTTGCAACTCAAGGAAGGGAGTACTAGATCAATGAAAAGTCACAAAAATGGATGAGTTCACAGTTAGGAAGGGAAGATAAAAAGGTGTCACTGAAACGCCTTCAAGTTACGTGAAACATCTAAATGGGCTTCAACAGTTTGCACCTGACTCTGTATTTATTATTTTATTCATGTTTTGTTTATTTGCATTCAACATCTTTATTATCAATTCATTTTTTGTTTCTTTTGTTGACCATTTTTTTATCATTTTTGCCCTAAAATGTTGAAAGGCTCCGATACAAATGGTATCCCTGTGGATCTGGAAAGAGATGCCAAATTTCTTCTACATTAAGTACTTTTGTCCTTATATTGCACGTAGCGACTGAGAAACAATGTCCATGCCTGAGTCCAATGTGGACATGTTAGACTGCTTTACTGTCAGTGTTCACTAGGCGCTGGCTCCCAAAAAGAGTCAATCCAAAAAGAGTTCTGTGTTAAAATGACCACTTTACACACTTAAACATGTTTGCAGCCTGGAACAATTTATTTCATGTTCATGGTCTCACTTTGGAATCACAGCAATTCAGAGATCAAAAATAGTTAGTTCCTGGTTCCATGTAGTGAAAATACATAAGCATGCATGAACTCTCTAAGGCCTTTATACCTTCTTATCATGTCCTAAAAGCAAAAAAAAAAAAAAACACCCTCCTGTATGTTGAGGAATGTGCTGACCCATGTCATCGGACCCACACCTGACACTCTGAAGCTCAAGCCTTGGGGAAGTTTTTTTTTTTATCTATGATTTCGAGCACTCTGAAATTGTTTCCAGCTTGAAAAACCACCCACGCGCACCTCTAACTACCTGCAAACTATGGGCTTTTCAAAGCGTCCTTGCTTTTATTTACACTGGTTTTCATTTCCTGCCTAATGCCCAGAAACAGAACGGTGATATAACACAAGCTGTCACTCAAATCCGTCGGCTGCTTCTTCACAAGCTTGAATCTTTTTTTGTATTAGCATGATGAACACTAATTAAACAGACATCAGTGACAGCTAAAAGGGGGTCACACGATCTATTGAATTAAATTGGCTGCTGCTTTCTTAAATGATCCTGTTAATAACCAGCATCGGCCTGCAGAAATTAGAAATTTTAAGTTAGAAATCACTGTCTTTTTTGACATACTTTGAAATAATAGACCAAATTTAAAGGTCCCATACTATGAAAATTTATGTTTTGTGGGTTTATAAAAAAGTCTAAATAAAATAATAAAAGCTGTACAAATGTGAACTTGCTCAGTGCTGCCAGTCCTGAGAATTCCACACTAAAAGATGCACAGGAAAAATAAGTTGTTTGTAACAAGTTAAAGTGCACTAGTCCCAGAAGTCTACATTCATTCATTTTACTTTAATAATGACATTTTAGTCAATTAGATTACTGTCTTTATTTTCTCTGTTCAGGTTTGGAAAATTACAAGATTGCTTTTGTCATTTTTCTTCTATTTGAATAATTTTTGCTTTAATTTTGTGGGTTGCTTTGTCCTTTTTCCACTTTAAAAAAAAATCTTTTGTTTTGTTCATTTTTTAATTATTTTGTTCATTTTCTTCCTTATTTTGTTCACTTCGTGGAGTGTTTCAGGCCTTTTCTCTTCAATTATGTTCACTTTTGTCATTTCTGGGATTACCGTTTATTTCTTTTTTGATCATTTTTTTCCCTTTGGTTAATTTTTCGTTCATTTTCTTGCTTGTTTTGTTCATTATCTATTTAATCTTTTTCCTGTTAAATTATTCTTTACTGTTTATTTTCTTTCTTATCGTTGTTCCTTTTGATACTTGTTTTGGTCTTTTTTTCATTTGGTTGCTTCTTTAATAATTTTTTCATTTTCTTGTTATTTTGTTCAATTTTTGGTTCCTTCATAAACTTACACAGAAACAATTTACCAGAACACATAACATTTCCAAGCCATCTTTCGGGTTGTGTGTTTTCAGTAATTGAGGAAATATTTCAACATATTTTTCTTCCGTTTAAACTGCACCTTATTTTTGCAGCTAAAGACCAGTTTTCATTCTATTTGTAGCAGGAAATATATAACCTTCAACTACTGTATCTCAAGGTAAACATATTCATTTGGTCAAATCGTAATTAAATCAAATACATTCATCAAATTTTACATGGTGTGAATATTGGCTTCCATCATTGACAGTGTTGCACTCTGGGTAACCGGTAATTTCTTCCCTGTTATTAGATTGGACCCCTCGTGATGCCTCTGTTGAATTGCTTGCTCTCGTTTTCATCTGATTGCTGCTCCTCCTCACACAGCGGGCAGTAAAGGATAGATTTAGATCACTATTTATAACGCTGTTGCAGTGCAGGTTGCACACATTCTCTTAATTCAAAATTAGCTTGAGCTGCTGACGGATTGGAACCGAAGCAACCTGTTACTCCAGATTGAAAAAGTCTTTGATAAGGGTGTAAAAACACAAGGGCAGCCATGTTGGTTGGTAAAGGTCTTTTTATTGGCATTTGAAAAGAAATTACAAATCTAAAACTTGTCCATAACACACTTGATCTGGAAAGCCCTCAGGGGGGTGGAGCCAAATCAACACCAAAGATCTTCTGTTTTAGATGATCATTCAGCCAAGACATTGTATACACTTTTTTATATAGTTGGAACTGGATCGGCTGTAGGCTCCTAAAAGGTGTTACAGGCATAAAGGAAGTAATCTGGTAGACCAAAGTGGGCGGAGTCAGAAGGGTTGGACCAATCATGCTCACTTCTCAGAGCAATCACAGTGTGTTTGGAACTAGATCGGCTAACAAGGGATCACATGCATACAGGAAGTGGGTCTCGCATCACAGTTTTGGTTTTGTGAATGATAAGAAATGGTACACACTTCCCATGTCCTCAGTGGGTGGAGTCACAAGAGCTGCGACTTCAAAGTTCCAGCGTGATCCTATTCCATTTAAGGACTGCAACAGAATTGGCTGCAAGTCTCTTAAAAAGTGTGAATATCAAAACAACTTGCTAGTGCAGGGTCTTTTGGAGCGCTGCGCTGCAATGGAATACAGCCATGGTGAATTCAAGTCAAAAGTCTACACGAAAGTAACCTGAACCTGAACCTGTGGATTGTTTCTTTAAAAAACCTGGCATGCAGCGTACAATTTCTGATGACAGCCACCAGTAGAATACATTTTGTCCACTGATTAATCATGTATAAGCACAAGGAGGCACCAAAAGATTGCAAGCTCTGACTGTAGATAGCAAGGGCGTAGGTTTGCATAGGGACGGTAGGGACAAAACACTACCAACTTTTCAGGAGGCTCAAATTGTCCCC
>JAQQAE010006700.1:0-16471 GCA_029823295.1 Pseudamia nigra
CCGCTTAATACGGCTCCAACATCGGCCTTGTTGCTAAAAGCGACGCTAGCCGGCTAATGCTAGCTAGCTTCCACGCCAGGAACAGTCAGGGAAAGTGGCCGATTTACGTCCGAGACCCGAAAGTGACTGTTCGTTAACCGATTAATTTTTGTTGTTCAAGGGACATGTTTTGCAGTTTTTTTCTTCAGTATACACATTTTTTCGTTGTCAGAAGAGTTCTTTATGCAAGGTGCCACTGTATGCATATGATTCCAAATGGTATGGGATGTTGTCATGGTCAAGAGATCCAATAATGTAGATAAAATAAATGCAGGCCTGTTATTACTGGGTGTAAATCACAATATGGGCAAAATGAGCTGTTTGTGCTCTCTAAGTGCTTTCTAGTTATTTCCAAAAGCAAAAGCAGTGCAAAAATGAACAGAAATAACATGCAAATATACAATACACAAACACGGAATACGACAACAAATGTAAAAAATACAAAAAGATGAGAATTATGGCAAAAGGCACGATAATCAGAAAATGATGTGAAACACAAAGAATCAACATGCAATATATTCCAGACCTTGCAATGCTAGCATGCTAGTGGGTGGGGCTAGCTAACTTCGGAACTTTACAGAATACTCATTTCACCCTGGCTGCCTGATTCCAATGTTGGGTGTCATGATACCTACAACGCTACTCCTTTTGCTGCTTCTACTTCTGCTGGTGGCAGATGAGCTCTTGGGGAAGAGTTTCGCCCCTTCTTTCACGCTCCCTGTGGTCAACGAGCTGCCCCGGGTGTCCTCCAGAGAAACTCTCCTTGCTCTCCAGATGGGAGATGGGACACCTCATAATTTATAGGCAGAGGGAAGGCGAAACCAGCTACCAGGGCACTTCATTGGAGAAAGAAGGGCAGACGCAGAGGTGTCAGGCAGAGACTCCGGCAGAGGGGCAATAAACCTCCGCTGCCCTCCATCATTCTGAGCAATGTACGCTCAGTGTGTGGTAAAATGGATGAGCTACAGCTAAACACTCACCACTGTTATGAATACAGAGACTCATGAATCATGGTCCTGATGGAGTTGTGGCTCCGGAATGATATTTCCGATTCTGCGATCCAACTGGATGGCTTCTACTGTGTGCTTCTTCAGGTCTGCTTCTTCAGGGAAATCAAAAGGTGGGGGTATTTGTGTCTGCGTTAAAGAAAACTCGTGTAAACAAATAACTGTGAAAGAAATGGCATGTGATCCGCATTTGGAACTTCTCTGTATATCTCTGCCAAGGGAGTTTGGAAATGTTTTTGTTTGTGCTGCGCATGTCCTGCCAAATGGAAATGTAGGTAGAGCTGCAAAGCACATTGCAAAATGTGTGCATAATCAACTTATGTGTAGTCCAGGTGCCCCAGTATTCATACTGGGGAATTTTAACAACTGCAAATTGATGTCTGTTTTCCTGGTTTGTATCAGTATGTAGAATGTAGTACATGCAATGACAAAGTTTTGGACAAGTGCTTTGGAAATATAAAATGTGCTTATAAAGCAAAGGCTCTCCCACCCCTCTCCAACTCTAACCACCTGACTATTCACTTAGAAACAACATGCAAGTCCTACAAACCTTAACATAAGACAACATAATTGGATGGCGGCAGTGTTGATACCCAGAGAGGCCGCTTTCTAAACATGGGATTGGAGCATTTTTCATAACCAGGAGCTAAATGAAGCTACTGAGTCTGTCAATGATTACATACAATTTTGTATTGACAATGTTATCCCTAAGAAAGAGGTGATTCACTTCCCAAATAACAAGCCATACATCACCAAGGATGTCATAGCTTACATGAACAAAAAAATATGACTTTTAAAAATAATGATCATGCTGGAGCAGCTGCAGCACAAAAAGAACTGAACATGCTGCTTACAAAGGCAAAAGAAAAGCACTGGATGGAAACTGAACAGAGCTTCTACACCAAGGACAGTAAAAAACTTTGGGACTGTATGAAGAAAATAACAAATATGAACACTAACAAAAAACCACTCTTCACTACGCATGAACAGAGCAAAAGAGCTGAATGATGTCTTTCTTAGAGAACATCTGTCACCTTCACTGTCTGACTCCACACTCTGATCATTATGATCGTTTAATAATTGATCCTTTGCATTCAGTGTCATAGACTGTATATATTATGGACAAAGTGACCATGACATCATCCATTAGTTTCTGAAGAAAAGCGAGTTGTCACTTCCTGGACAGCATGTTGGAGCCAAAAACAGGATGTAACCATATTTGGATGAACGGCAGCGGGGCATACGAAGCATTCATGCCAGGGGACTCATGGGAGAGCTAACATTAGCCACTAGCTTACTGATGCAGTAAAACTTCACCACGCAGTCTCAAACAAAGTCATGTCAGTGTTGTTAGTGTAAACACCTACCCACAGCTGCAGTCGAGTGCATCTCATGTATAACTATGTATATATGTATAACTATGTATAATTTGCACTAATATCTTAATAACGAAGCAACAAGTTGAAGATAGACCATCACATTACTTATTAGAGGATCCAAATAAAACATTTGAGACCATGATGACCCATGAAAAAAAATTATTTGCTTAGTATTTTCTGATAGAAGTCCAATGTATCTCTATAGGGAAAAAGATTCTTGGAGCCAGACGATGGATTCCCTAGCAGCCAAGCGGTGGGATTACAATGTAAAGTTACTTCTGTATTGGCCTCGCTGAACATCCCCGGTCATTGCCCCTTGGTCAGCCTTCAGAAATGCTGGTAGTAAGACATCCATGGGACGTGATGGTTTCTCAGCCTTAGTGTTAAAACATCGTCCCTCTGAACTAAGTGATGCTTTCTGTTCAATCTTTCAAAAGTCACTGGAGAATCTTACAGATCCATTATAATTCCAGTACCCAAGGTTTCTTGTCCATCTGAGAACAAACACTTCAGACCGATAACATTAACAAATCCACTTATGAAGTGTTTTGAAAGAGTCATTGTCAATATGATCAACCCTGACTTCTCTTCTCATCTTGACCCCCCACCATTTTGCATACAATGTCTCATTTAATTTGTAAGCACCTTGAACAAAACAGCTTACACCAGAGTTTTATTTGCTTTTTTTAGCTCAGCTTTTGACAATGCACGTCCTCATCTCCTCGCAAAGAAATTTAATGACATGCAATTCAATCCTTTGATAACTACACGGCTTTATTCTCTTTTAACTAATAGATCTCAACAAGTTTGAGTAAACGGCACACTGTCAAATCTAAAATATTGTAGCGCAGGGGTCCCTCTGGTGCTGTGAGCTCTCCTCTTCTATTTACACTGTACACCAACAGATGTAGAAGTAGTCATCCGAACAACCATATCATAAAGTTCTCAGACGACTCAATCATCCTGAGCCTTATAGCAAACAGAGACCTCACCGACAGCTGACATTCTCATATGCCAACACCTTCCTCCCCCTTCAGGAACTGACCCTATGAACTCTCCCATTTATGACCCATTAAACAAACCAAATCCTTTTAGTCGCAGCCAGGATACCTGAAAGGTCACTGATATGAGAACCGGACCGGACCTGTTGACTGCTGCCTCGGAACCAGCTGATCCATGACTGACCTGTCTCAGTGCTGCGGACCAAAGTCTAAGCAGTAATCCAGTGCCGTCCAGAACCTCAAACCTCATCTGCGTCTGAGGACCTTCAAACCGAGCTGAATAGAACCCAGAGACAAACAACCAAAGTAAGGCAGTTCCATTCACGTTCTGACTGGAGTGTCTCATGGCTTGACTTGATTTCCCACTGTTCAGATTCATGATTTTCTAGATCCATATTTCATCCATTCTCACATTCCAAGTTAATGTCCATATTTCCAAAATTCACTTCATCTTAATATTAGTCCATACTGTACCAAGTTTTCCTGAACAGTTAGCCAACTAGGCTTCTTGTGTTTATGAGAATCCTTATTCTGTTATCTTTAACTGTATCCTGTTATTCTCCTATGTTTTTATCACAATAAATTCTTTATTACTGTAAGATTTACTGTGTCTGAGGATTTCCCTTTCAAATTAAGAGAATGAGCTTAAATTGTCAGTATTTATCTGAGACTAATGTGCCTTGTTATTAGGTCTTAGATAAATACACAGTTGCCCTCAAATTAAGGAGGTGGTGCCCCAAAATTATTACATCGATACGAGTGCCAATTATTAAATTAATACAAGGTAATTCCTCTAAATTCATCCATCTGTCTGTTATCTTCCGTTTATCCTGGTCAGGGGTGTGGGGGCTGCAGCCTAAGCAAAGAAGCCCAGACTTCCCTCTTCCAAGCCACCTCCTCCAGCTCCTCTGGACCCCCAGGTGTTCCAAGGCCAGCCGAGTGACATATTCCCTCCAGTGTGTCCTGGGCCTGCCCTAGGGCCTCCTCGTAGCTTTGCCAATCAGCCATTGGACCACCCAGGCCCCTGCCTTAAGCTGCCACCCAAAACACACAGCACCAGACCCTTGCAACCCTTCCTGCAGGTGGTGGGCCCACAGGAAGATTCCCCTAAATTCTCCTTTCCCTTTTGGCCCACTACAGCCTTTGACATGCTGATGACTGCCCCTCCTTCTACCAGCAATAAATTGACTTCTTTAAGTCATGGCGTACAAAGCATCATCTCAAGCTAAACACTAACAAAATGATGACATGATAATGATATTTGACCCTCGGGAGGTTAGATTACATAACCCTGTTGTTATTGATAACTGTTGCATTGAGCAGGTTGATTCTTACAAGTATTTGGGCATTCACATGACAAACTCCTCAGGTGGATTGTTCATGTAGATCATTTGTGTGAGAAACCGCCTCAAAGGCTGCATTTTCTTTGCAGACTCAGACTGTTTGGTGTGAGGGCAGAAACGAGGACTGATTTTATCATGCTGTGTAAGAAAGAATCATACAATGCGGGATGGCAGCCTGGTTTGGTTCTCTCACAGTTCAGTGCAAATCCAAGATCGAAAGACTGATTTTTAACAGATTCTAAGGTGCTTATAACAAAAGATCTTCAATCACTTAACTCAGTCTATGAGAAAACTGTCATCACCCAAGGGTCAACGAATTCTGAAAGACTCCTCCCATATTCTTTATTCTGGATACGATGTTTTACCTTCTGGGAGAAGCTACAGAGAAATCAAATCGATTTAAGCTCTCCTTTCTCCCTACATCGATAACACTACAAAACAAACAATCTGCTATTTCTCTCAACAGATTTTAGTTCCTCCAGATGTTTTTTATTGCATCCTGTTGCTTCTATTGTTATCATTTTAATAGTTTTATCACGTCGGACTTTTGTCTTTATCTGTATTTTTGTTTTATCATCACTTTATGATGATTTTTTTAATCTATTGGTTTTATTGAGGGTCTCTAACTTTAACTGAGTTGGTCTTTTTTACTTTATTCCCTCTGCCGCTCCAATGTAAGTGGTTGATCTTATTGCACTTTGTACCTGTTTATTCAATACATATTTATTGCATATTTATTTTTTCTTTGTTAAGAGCAACAGTTGTGGTCTGTCCAATCTACCATCATGGCTGCACAAAGTATTGGTACTGGTAGATGAAGGAAACAGTTCAACAAGAATCCACTGTGATCCAACCAAATTGCACCTTGTGTTTTCATTACATATGTCGTTTGAATTATTATGAATGTATGTGGGAACTGAACGCTGTCCTGCGTAGCACTGCTGTCCAAGACTAATGTCCCTCTGGGACAATAAAGTGTATCCTCCTGATCTTCCATCCTCCTTATCCTCCAAATAACACTAGATTCCAAGAAACTGGTGAAATCTCTGTACCCAAGGGAAAGGACTGAAAACCAGTAATGGATGAGCAACTTCTTGGGTCCCTCAAATGGCATGGGTAAACATGTTGCTGGCATCAAATTTAAAATGAGCATGTGATTTAAAAAAAAAAAAAAACTACATTTCTCAGTTTCAATATCTGATATATCACTGTGCTATTTTTAATTAGGACAGAGTTTTCATTTTGTTTTTATTTACATTTTACACAGTGGCTGAACTGTTTCCAGAAAAAAGAATAAATATTCAAAATATGGCATACACATTAATGAATAACAATGAGTTGTAGTTAAATACTGAAACTAGTTTTTCCTGTGCCTCTTATGGCATAAGATGTGTGATTGTCTTTTCCCCAGATGTCCCTGAACTACTCTCGTCTCACGTGGCATTCAGCCTCTAATCACTGTCCTCTCAGTCTCCTTCTGACTTTAGAGCACTTTCCAGAATTGTGCAGAGTTGAGTTGGAATCAGAAGAGGGTAGATTTATGCTTTAATTTCACAACTTCATCTGGTACCAATATCCCTTCACATCAGTCATGCATTTGCATTGTATGATATAAAGGCTCTTCTCTTCATTACCTGAGTTACACAGCCTTGGGTCTTTAATTCCCCCATCATCAGGTTATTGTGCAGTGTCTATTTAGGCATAATGCCACTTTATTTCGAGGCCAGGTCATATTGAACACCCTCTACGGATTTCTTCTCAGTCTTTGTTTTCATCCTGTTCTTACTGTGTGTACAGTCATTTCATTTACCTTTAACTGAAAGCATTCCACTGTTCTTGCAGCCTCAGTCGGCTGAAAGGCAGTGCAGGTCTTTTGTATGCATGTTTACACATTTTGTTTTTCACATCGTTTATTTTTCTTTATGCATTTTTGTCTTTTTTGTCTCATTTGGTGTTGACAGTTCTTTTTCCTCATAGGACATATAATTATCATTGCCACATGGCTAATTCAGATGACAGAAAATTTGATTGCAATAATAAAATTAAATCACAGGAAAACAACATTTTAGTGCTGAATCACAGTCCTAAATATAGTAAAGGAAGTAAAAGTACACCCATTCTTCGTTTATGATTTTTTTTTTTTTTGTTTTGTTTTGAATTATGCATGGTCAGTACAACACTGCCACCCTGGCAACGTACAAACTGAAGAGCTGATTTAACTGGATTTTATATATTATAACAAGTCACATCAAATCATGCCATAACCAGACCTAGTGAAACTAACCTGAGATGAACAAGGTACTTATAAGAAGTGTTGAAAAGACCAGAAGTAATTTATTATTATTTCATGATCACTTCCATTAAATGATCAATGAAGACCGAAAATGAGTTGGTGTTGTTTAGAAGACTGCTTTTATGCCATTGTGTCCTGCATGTACTTCAACTTTTACACTTGCTTGTAATAAAAACTGCAAAGGTCATTCTGTTGTAGCTGCACAAATTCTAATAAAAGTGCACAAGTACAACCTCTGAAATGCGCTCAGTTTTCTACATATCTATGAATTGTTGCTGTGATGAACCTCACATCATGCATTTTGGTATTAAGGATGGATAAAGAATGCAAAGGGCCCTGAACACAAAGTCTTAGACCGCCCCTTTCTTCTTTATTCCACACACAATCCATTGTTTTCAGCATAACCAACAAAGCTGCTGGAAACACCGAAAGCTTAAACAGGATTTACACAGACACGGATATGATCAAAACCTCAAGGACATTATCAGCAAGTGTATGTTTTACCTATACAATTTACAAACAGATTTATATGTGGACAGAGCAACTGTGACGTCACCCATTGGATTCTGAGTTTTGAAACCAGTCCAAATATGATTTCCTGGCTGACATTTTGGAGGCAAATCCAGGAAGTGACAATATGTGGACAAATAAGACAGAGCCATGAGAGCACAACAGGTCAAAGAGCTCACTGCTAGCTCACTGAATTGGCAAAACTTCAGGCATCGTCTAAAAAAATGCTCCTCATGGCAATTAGGATTTTTAATTACAGTTGAGTATCTCTAAGAAAAATAAAAAGATGTTAGGCATAAGATGGTGGGACAAAATTGGCAACACCTGTGGAAGAGGACCCAGCAAGAACCTGGGAGTGATATCAGACTGAGGAGATGGCACTGGATTACATACACACTCAGGAAACCAACAACACATATCACCAGGCAGGCCCTCAATTGGAACCCACCAGGTAAAAGAAGCAGAGGCGAACACATGGCAAAGAACCCAGGAAGGTGAAATGCAGAAAGCCGTAAAGACATGGGGAGAGATCACAGCGATGGGCTGAAGTAAGTAATCTCTAAGAAGAATCTGTCATACAGACCTGTCAATCAGGCACATAACAAAGCCTTCTACAGAATTTGCCTTAATATCTTAATAATAAAGAAAAGATCACTTATTAGTGGATCTGTAGCAAACAATAATGTAGCACCTGCCAATAACAAAATAATATGGCCATTTTAAATGTAATAAAGCCAAAAGTGTAATGACTGATAATGTACTAAATTATTACATTATTGGCTGGTTATTACGTTATTGGCAAAGTATTAAAAAATCCTTTGAAAATGTAAAACTGCAGCTGTTAATGTAATAACGCATATGTAAGGCTGAATTTCTTGGAAATCATTTTATTTTTAGTTTTTGTGCAGTTTGTTCATTAAAAAATAGGTCTACTGGATGGTATAGTCAACATATTCATCCATCAGGGTCACATACTATGCAGCACTCTCCTGAATTATGGTTGCAGGAGCCAATTTGAGAATAATTTGTTTATTTGCTTAATTTATAATTTTATGTCAATGCCTCTGGTGGATGTTGAAATGTCAAATTAATTTACCACATTATTTATCTTAGAAAGCATTTAACATCACATGACACCACATCAAATGTTTTTCTGTGCCCATGTCCTCTGCATTCCAAAATGATGCAGGAGAGGATAAAGACTGTTTGTAAAATACCTGCAATAATATTAAAGTTACTTCCTTTTTTCAACTCTAAACAAAGGATAATGTAACCTACAAACCTACATAAGAGTGTTTTAAATAAAGTATACAATACACAGATCCAATGTACTGTTAAAGTTGATATTTCATAGTAAACCTGATGAACTCACTGGGTTAGAACACATTGAGGCCACATCCAGGCCACAGCACTGTTGGGGAGAAGCTGTGTAGCAGGGACATCGAGCTACTAGCGGTTAGCATTCGGCCTATCACATATTGTGTTGACTGTTCACATCACTTCCAGGTGGGCAATAGTTCACTTGTGGCTGCTGATCTACTGTACCACACTCCAGTCCGGTAGGTGGCGGTAATGCACCTGTTAAGTTGGGTTTATCTCTTTCGTTTTATGCGGACACCTGGCCAAAATATTTTTCGTACAGTGAATATGTCGTAGAGGGAAGTGTTCGTACAGTGAGGTACAACTGTAGTTCATGCATTAAATGGTTAATTAAATGTGTTAATCTTGTCTCTCCACTGTGAATATTCTTCCACCCGTGCATACATCAGGTTTCTGTCTCTCTTCTTTTAAGTCTCCAATCCTCCTGTTTCCGTCAACCCCCTCTTGTTACTTCTCTCCCACCCAGTCTGCCTGTCCTTTTTTTATTGTCTGACAGCTTGAAGCTTTGCTCCACACGGTGGAAATGACACTCTGTCAGCTCCACTCGGGGGAGAAGAGGGAAGAATGTGCAGCAGCTCCTATTGGACCCTGCTGGACCTTCACAACGCCCTTTGCACCAGATGGGGCTGGCAGACCTAACAGCGCTCAGTGTGACCACCAGGACATTTGCACTGATTGTCTGGATCTTCATGCTCTCATTTAGGGTTTAATGACAGCAGAGACCTGAGTCAGAGGCGAATAAAAGAGACAGTGATAGAACACAGAGGAGAAGATGTCATGGAGGTGAAATAATACTTATCAATATTGTGATCTGTATGTATTACAATGCTGTGAAAAAGTGCTTGCCCCTTCCTGATTTCTTCCTTTTTTACATATTTGTTACAAATATTTCATTTCATCAAACGAATTTAAATAATAAATTTAATAAAACACGACTATGCACAAAACGGAATGAACTTTTATTTTGTAGGGGGAAAAAATCCAAACCTACATGGTCTCGCCGGTGTGAAAAAGTGCTTGCCACCCAAAACCTAATAACTGGTTGGGCCACCCTTAGCAGCAACGGCCACAAGTCTTTTTCAGCGCTGTGGAGGAATTTTGGGCCACTCATTTTTGCAGAATTGCTGTAATTCAGCCACATTGGAGGGTTTTCAAGCATGAACCACCTTTTTAAAGTCATGTCACACCATCTCAATCAGATCCAGGTCAGGACTTTGACTAGGCCACTCCAAAGTCTTCATTTTGTTTTTCTTAAGCCGTTCAGAGGCCTCCTTTGTTCACAGGTTTGTTCTGCTGGACACTAGTTCAGTAGAAACGTGTGCTGATGAGAGGTGCTTAATGAGATTTCAATTGTTTATAACTGATGTGGAGCAACACTTTGTTCCTTGACATTACATTTCACATAAACATTCGTGTGTGCGTCCAGCTTATTTTAATGCTATTATTCCCATCAGTGCTTTTTACTGACCAGCTCTGTCCTGGTTTCTTCTCCTTTGAGTTGTCTGGGCCATATCTGTCTCCTGCCGGCTCTGCGGTCTCTCTGCAACCCTGAGGATCCTCCTGTCTTCAGACCAGCTCCTGATCTCTTCATCAGCCTTATCAGGAAATTAACCAGCCAAGTTCATTTACTCTAGGGATCATTAGTCTTCTTAGCAGTCCACTGTTTGTTGTCCTGATCATCAACTGCAGCTTGGCCTTTGAACCTTTTGGCTTCAGCCTGTCGTTGTGAAAACACACAGCTTCGTTGAAAGTTGGTCAATACAACCGAAAGTGTTTTCACCATAAAAATGTGATATGTGATACAGATAATTTTAAGTTTAAAGGCTCAGGTTTAAAGTTTGGACACACCTGCATTCTGCATCACTATATCAAGAACATTGCCCATATCTGGATCAAACTTTGTGGTTTGATAGAATCTATTATGGTGTTATCCTATGGTTTGTGTCAAAGATTTTAGCAATCTGTGAACATAAAGGTATTGTGCACTGTGTGACCATCTCGCCTGCAAATGCACCTGAATTCAGCGTGCACCGTGCATTCTGACACCTGTATGCAATTGTGCCATAGTAGATAGACCCATGTTTTTCAGTCAAAACTGGGGGAAGACACTGTTTTTAAACCTCTGTGCGTTCCACCGTCTCTTTTTTCTCTTCTCTTTAAAGCAGCATCTGGTGCATCTGCTCACTCTCTCTCACTCACCACCAAACACACACACACACACACACACAGAAGAATAATGTTCAAAGCCATATCTAACTTATTGACTCAAGTGTTGACATTTCTACAATGTCTGTTGCTTTCTTCATAATTTCACTGGCTATTTCCTGCCACTGCTCTGTGGCTGCACGGGCGCAGTGAGAAAAAGTGGAGACAAGTCATTATTTCTTAAAATATTTTTAAAACATGAAAAAAGGTTGTGCTCTGAGACGGTGATTTGGATGACCACCAAAATCTAGTCACTTGTTCCTTCTTCCATTTCAGACACTTCCTCAAAATTTCATCAAAATCCAACCAGAACTTTTTGAGTTATGTTGCTAACCAACAAACCAACGCCTTTGAAAACATAACCTCCACCACTCTGCTTGGCAGAAGTAATAAAGCACATCAGTACTTTTGATCAAATAAAAATGGATAGGTACATAAAAAAAATTTGCATTTCCTTGGTGAAACTAACCCAACCCTGTTAAGATGTGGAGTGGGGAGTCATTGTATTTTCCATCAATGAAGTGACATTTTTGTATTGCTACGTTCAGATCCACCGCACACATACAGGGACAGAGATTTAATATGACCAATTTGCTGCCTACCTGGTCTTGTTGATTTGAATCTGAGGTACCGTATTAAAACACCACAATGACTCAACAACACTGGCTGCAGAATCACTCTTTTATTGGGGGGAACTCAGTAGTTTCAACACTGAAAGTGCTCAAGAACCAGATTCCAGGAGGAAGGCGAAGAGCTACCTGTGCTGCACAGGATATTACCAGCCTCAGAAACTAATTTACAGCACCTCCAATAGTGTTTGATGGTTTTGTAACTGACCTCCCTTTCTTAAGGTAATGATGGACTGTCTTTTCTCTTTATGTTTTTGCCACACTTAGTAGCACTTATAGGACCTATTGACTCTATGTCAACCCTTTTTGACAACTGATGGTCTTGGGCACATAAAGAAGACAAGAAATGGCACAAATGAACTCTTATAAAACACTTCCTGGGTTCTTTTAACGTTTCCTACATAATACCATAATGTGTTCTGTCACAGTTTGGATGTCTTCAATACTAATGTACAATGTTGAAAAAAATAACCAAATCAGAAAGACAAAGCTGTGTCCAAACTTTGACTTTGTCTGTTTTCCTGAGTGTCCCTGAACTCCTCATCTCTCAGTCGGACCTAGAGCCTATGAGACAATAACCACCATACTGTCATTCACCTTCTGACATTTCAGGCTCATTTAGAGGGAAGAGTTTACAACAGGACTGACGTTACCGTTTAAAAGAGACACATCATGAAAAATCAAGTTTCTGTGCTTTCTAACATGATAAAACATGAGCCCTAAAATAATTTTGCAATATCAAAGCAGTCAGTTCAGAGAAAATGCTAGATGGAGCTTTTCTGATCCGGTCAGATGAATCTGCGTGAAAACCTGCGGTTTACCTTCTACCTAGGCCCTGTCCACCTGGACTTAGGTCGAAAATCAGCAAAACTGCAGCTTAAGTTGCATTTATATCATTGTTACGCTCCAAAAGACTTCAAATATTATGCTGGAAAATGCACAATATGTCGTCTTTAAATGTGGAGAAATTAAACTGTAATGTTAAAAGACATGATCTGTGTACAAGTCATTTTATTTTGCTTTCCAGCTGTGTTCATACTATGACAAACTGCTTTGATATTTGCAGGCAGGTTCTGGACGTACAGTCTTGAACGGTGAGAAACAGCCTTGAGAACCATTTGTTTACCAAAAATGACAAATGCACTGAACAGTCATGTATTTGAGCGTCAGCAGTTACATAACTGCCAATCTGGAAATGTTTGTGTTTTTGTGACAAACCTTTGCAGGCCTTGCACTTGTTACTTTCGTTAAGACTTGTGGATACTTCAATTTAGCACCTTATGTGCTTAAATATTTTCTCAAGTCACAGCAGATGGTATGGGAGCTGTTCAATGAAGGAAAAGCTTGGCGACAGTGAGGATATCGAAACTAAGAGCTGTAACTCACTGGCATCCTTGGCTAAACCTGCTTAGAGAGAAAGAAACATGTAGAACTAGGAGATTTTATGTACCGTAACTCTCACTCTGTTATTTATAGATTTGTTTTAGACTGTGCATCATTTTCTTAACCCTGTGATACTTTAATTCTGATGATATATAGTAATAAAGATTATTATTTAACTTGAATTTACTTTGTGTTTTGTACTCAAGTACTTTTACTGAATTGCATGTAATTGAGTATTTTGTCCAAAAATTTGTACTTCTGAGAGTACTCAGTTCCTTTTGTGGTGAAAAGTGTACTTCTACACAGTTACATTGGGATGCACATCTCAGTGAGGTTTTTTTTAAAAATCAGAATGAGTGAAGTGAACAAAACAATTTAGCAGATTAACAAAATGAAATTAAGCAACACAATTAGCAAAAATACTGAAGAAAATGAATGAAAATTTTTTAAATGAGCAAAAATGCTGAAGTAAACTTTCACGCAAGTTAAACAAAATAATCTCTCTCGCTCTCTCTACTACACTACCTTCCTTTAAACAAATGGTTAAATGTCCCACGAGGGCGAAGAGAATAATTGACCTGTTTTATATGAACATTATGGATAGTTTTGTCTCTTTTGCTTTCCCTCCACTCAGTCTGATCATAACCTTGTGTTGCTGAAGTCAAAGTATACACCTGTTGTACAGAAGCAGCCAGTTACATATAGGACTGTGTGCGTTTGGTCGGAGGAGGCTTAAAGGGTGCTTCGAATGCACGGATTGGTCTGTTTTTACTGAGGGCAGTGGCAGTAATGATGCTGACGACATTGCTGACAAAGTGACCTACTGTGAACTACTCTGTTGATTTGGTACTGCCTTGTAAACAGGTGAAGGTTTTTGAACAGTAATAAACCTTGGGTGACCAAGGACGTTAAAGTGGCAATTAACAGAAAAAAGCTGGCTTTTTATAGGGGGGATCCAGTGAAAAAGAGCTGGAAACATTGATTAGACAGAGTCAGCTTGATGATTGTAACCCTAAATGTATTTGGGACTGTATGAAAAATATTCCTGCATATGGGTCTAGTGAGTCCAGTCTACATACCACAGGGTTGAATGGGGATGATACTGTACTTCGCAAGATTTGTTGTGTCCGATTTCTCACCTGAACACAACAAATTCATATCGACACTCGCTTCAGACAAATTTCCAGGATGATAACCTGGCCTACAGGGAGGCATTTGACTCTTTTGTTCATTGGCGTGATGCCGATTTTTTGAAACTTAATTTTGGCAAATCACAAGAGTTAATTGTTGACTTTAGAAAGAAAAAAACAGACCGTCTCTCCGGTGGTCATCAAAGGCCAAGCTCGTGTCATCACAAATTGTTGAAACAAACAAGTATTCAGGAGTGCATCTTGACAGTAAACTTAACTGGGAAAGGATTAGTGATGCTGCTGTTAGAAAGAACAATCTGCACTGAGCCTTTCTTAGAAAGCCGAGATCCTTTGACATAAGCAGGAGACTCCTGAATGTGTTTAACCAGGGGATGATGGGCAGTGTGTTGTTTTATGCTGTACTGTGTTGGGGCGGGAGTATCACTGTCGAGGACAAAAACAGACCGAACAAACTGGTGAAAAAGGCCGGCTCAGTGGTTGGGCTGAGTCTGGACTCAGTGGACATTATCACAGACAAACGGATAACGACTAAACTTAAGGTTGATCTGTCTGTCACAGACCACTGTCTTCACAGTGTTGTTAATAAGGTCAGAAGCTTTTTTAGTGGGCGAATCGTAATGCCCCGATGTTCAACTGAACGCCTTAGAAACACTTTTATCCCTGCTGTGATGTGCTTTTACAATGAGCACTTTGTATGAATTATTTCTGCTGTAGGTAATTATTTTTGTACTTTTTAAAGTTGTGTGGTGGCACCCTTGTTGCAAAGGTCTATAGCAGAGTCCCGTATGTGAGTGTTTTCTGTCGTCTGTATTGAGTGTATTTGTCCATGGCAACTCAATTTCCCCCTTGGGGATTAATAAAGCTCAATCCAATAAAAAAAAATCTCAAGAAAGCTCAATAAAATAAAAAAATGAACAAAAATGAACAAGAATGAACAATATATGAGGCTAAAATAAATTCCTTCTAATTTGGATACTCACTACTTGAGTAGTTTTTTTAGGTGATACTTTTTCACTCTCATTCAAATAATTATTTTTACGAGTACTACTACTTGAGTCACTATAATTATAAAGTAACAGTACTTTTACTTGAGTATCATGTCTGTTTATTCTATCTACCACTGGTTTTAATACACTGGCTTTCATCATACAATTAAAGGTAAAGTGTACCCCCTTTTCTGTTGCTCTGTTTACAGACAGTGTTATTCAAACCCCCTCCCCTCCGCTCACAGACAGCGTGAGAGAAACTCTGCGATACAGTGGTACCCCGTCATACGAGCTCATCATCACATGACTTTTTTATGATACGAGTAAGACATCAGGCAAAATTTTGCACCGGCTCACGAGCAAAACCTCTGGTTACTAGTAAAATAGGTCCCGAGAGCACTCCACGGTACTCCGCGGTGTTCCACAATGCTCACAACTAGCTGTATTGTGCTTCATATTTGTGCCTTTTTTCCACCTGAAATAGTGCTTTGTTTTGTGTCTTCTCATCATGGGACCTAAAACATAAGTTGGCACAGGAATATTGTACAGTCAAAGTGCCTCCACCAGGCGGTTAAGTCCGATCGGATGGCTGCTGAAAAGTTTGTCAAGTTTCCTCAACAACGGACTTCACTTCCTCAACAAGCGTTTAATTGTGCAGGGCTCTTCTGGAAGAAAATGCCACTGAGGACATTCATCACTGCCGAGGAGGAGAAACTAGTCTGTGTACGTCCTCCTCTGCCTGCAGCCATCTCTGGCTCCAAGGTAAATCATTCATAAATCATTTTTATAGCTAATTTCATGCATTCCTTTTCAGATAATTAACATAACTTCCTTTTCAAATAATAATAATGAATAAATGAGGGAAGGGTCTGCAGCTAAATTTATTTATTTTATTTATTTATTTGTCAGGGACAGTGCAATAAACATAGGAAAAAAATCTGATGTGTTGCATAAAGAGTATGTAGCATTAAGCTAATTCGCAACTCTCGTCCCTGGATCCACCAGCACACACCGACAGAGGAGAAGTGTGTCAGAAGTGTGGATTCTTGTTGTTTTCATATTTTTGCATCTCATATAATTTAAAATGTTAGAAGGTCCAGGGTTCGATCCCAACACCAGGTGGTGGGGCCTTTCTGTGTGGAGTTTGCATGTTCTCCCCGTGTCT
>JAQQAE010006702.1:0-16470 GCA_029823295.1 Pseudamia nigra
TAATTTGTTGTCAAATAAAAGTAGAATTGATTTGAAGCCTTTCAATGTTTTATTCTAATTTGTTTCACAGCTAATTACTTTACAAATTAAGATTCAAATTAGTTGTAATATATGATGCGATTATTTAAATTACCACTACAGTTTATATAGGTAAAGCCATTCATTCATTATCAAACACAGTAACATTAGAATTAAAATCAATTATTTTGATAATCATTTGAATCACATTTCATACAAAAATAACGAATGGTTCTGACTTAACAGCTCATGACAAATTCAAATTTAAAGCTTTAACGACTCTAAAGCCTTATATTTGAAAGACATTTCAAGACCCGTAGGCGGCGTCGTACCAGTGACGGTAAAGAAACCATCATTATACAGTATCAATTAAAATAAATGATGTGATGTGAACTGCAGAGGTGGCACATGGGAATGTATAAGAGCGGTATAAGAATCTGCTAATTAGCTTCTAATAATAATCATGCGTTTCACTGCAGTTCTTATTAATGCTTCTACTGTATGAATCTTTAGTAGATAAGGCACAGTGCTCATTATACACACAATTATACAGAATATCTGGCTGTTAAGCAAAAATGTACAACTCAGTTAAAATTGGCCGGCGCACGATGAGTGAAGAAAAAAAATTAAAAAGGAAAAAAAAACACACACGAGACCCAACAAATGAGCACAATCTTAACAAACAAAGTAACAAAATGAGCGAGCCGAACAAAATAATCAACTGAATTAACAAAGAAAGAAACAAACTAAGCTCAACTTAACCAAATCAATTAAAAATGAACAATACGCAGAACAAAATGGGCAAATGCAACGAAAACACAATTAAATAAGTTAATACAAATGTACAATATCACAGCCAAAATTAAAATAGGTCAACAAATATGCAACAAATTGAGAAAAAAACAGCAAAGCAATCAAGTAAATTTACAAATGTTATGAAAACATCAATAAAATCAACAAAATGAGCAAATACTGATGTAAATGAATAACACTGTGCAACATAACCAAGAAAAGAAAAAAAAAACAAAGTAAAAATTAAATCAACAAATTCCATATCATTGAGTGGATTTTTTTATGCCAAACTGTTTTACTCGAGTACTTATTTTTATGATTATATTTATGACTTCTAACTGTACTGTTGCTTGAGGACTGTTTCTGTTTATTCTACTCACCACTGGATATAAGGTAGAATTCAGTTTTCAGCTGAGTTTCTGATTCTAAATAACTTCAGAATCTTTAGAACCACTTAGCTTTCCCTGCATCTGGTTTACAAATGAATGACAAGGCGTCTGAAAACCCACCTGCATTTCTTTTACTGATGCTATAATCACAAACAACACCTTCTGGAACTCGTCTGATTTTCAGCAGACGGCGCTTCTTCACGTCATACAAGAGGCTTTTCCTCTTACAGAAATGTGCTGTGAGTTCTTTGCGGAACTCTCTTTATAATTCTTGCTATTTCCACTCCCTGAATATTTATTAGAGACTTTAAACCGCGCTGCCATCTAGTATTACTGCTGAAAATGCGGGGCATGAGTTTCAGACTGACTGTCCTGCATTTGAAGCAGTAAATGCATTAAACATGCACCGTTTTCAGGTTTGTGTTCATCTAGGAGGTCTCTTAATGTGGAAACTGAAGGTAGGCATGAAAGTATAAAACTGATTTTCTATGCATTGCTCATGAGTTCACAGTGTAACCCATGAATGAGAGGTGAATCACATTTTTGTGTGTTTTTAATAGCCGTTAGGGCTATGGGTGACATGGATCAAGACGAACATCCAGGCCTTCAGCAACTTCTTGGATGATGTCAACACTTTTTCTTTGCGACGAGAATGTGGAGGTTCTTAGCACTGTAGCTCACTGTTCCACTGGTTTTGAGACAGAGGTCAGCAGTTAACTGGGCCTCACACAGGAGGCAAAAAAGACAGGAGACCACTCTATGACACTCTCGGTATTAAAGTGCACTCTGAATGCTGATGACAAGGCAGAGATGATGACTGAACCTGTTCATGGCCAGGTTGCATCGTTGACTTTTTGTGACAAATGACAATGAGTCTGGAGCAGGGAGAGGATGTGAAGGGTCACTGGCTTAACAGATACCCTTCGGTGGATTTTCTTCACTGAATCGTGTCTGTTCCAGATCTGGTGCACTCGCTTAGGCTGGTTGTTCAACCCCTGTGGAACATGGTTAGCAGGGGAGATCATTCATGAGCAGGTCAGCTGACTGTCCAGAAGATGACCTCGTGACACCATGCGGATGCAGCAAAATGGCATACAAAACATACGCTCACCTGTCGTATGAGATGTGTGTTTGCATCCCTTTTCAGAAGCACTTTTGCCTTTTACATGTGAACGTTATCTGAATTCCAGCTAGTCCTTTCAAAAATGCTTATTACTCCACACAGAGTGCCAGCCAACAGTTCTTTCTTCCAGTCAGTAAGCAAGTTTTTTCCTTTTATTCATTTGAATGCTAATTTGACCCCATTCCACTGATTTGCATTGCTTGATTGTTTTTTCCCTCTGTGCCCTCGCTTTGTGAAGCTCTAATGATTTCTGCCATTCAGGAATCTGATTTTCCCCTCATCAAATGCTCACTTGGAATGCATAAAATCAAAATGTAAACGTGGCGGTGGTTTATTTGCATCATTGTGTTTAAAGGGTCTAAACACATTCATCTGGGCGTGATTTTCACTGTGGAAACTTGAGAAATTGTCCTTACGGTGTGTTAGAATGTCTCGCCTGCCTCAGTTATTACTGTTTGTCGTGCAAACAGTGAGGCGGCTGGTTGGTGAATGAGCACCGGGAAGGGTCAGCCGCCTCCAACCCCTTCCACTCCGTTGGAAGAGAGAATCCCCCGGGAGCGCAGACATTCTTCACACTGACTTATCGAGTGTTTGTAGGGACCTGAGGGGGTGAAGCGGGGGTGGCCTGTGGTTAGTAGGGCAGGTTTAGTGCACATCACACCCTGCGCTGACTGATTGAGAGAGACAGAGTGACGCTTGAGTGAATGAATGGAAGCCCGGGTGGATTTCATACCCAATGAAAGTGCCTTTCCTGCACAAAGAAAAAAAAAAAAATCACATTCCAGTGGTGACAAATGGAGTTCAGCTATAGATGCTAGAAGATGATGAAATGAAAGACTAGAGCACTAGCCATGATAAAATCTTTTGTATTGTGTGGGAGCCTTATAGATTTTTCTCCATACCTTCTAATCTTTTTCAGCTCCTTCCAAAAGGCCTCCATGGATTTAACCACTAATTCTATCAGATGACGTTGTGATAAAACACTTAATATTTAATACTTTGACTGGTGCTGCCACCTTACTGACATGCACTTGTCAGAAGTTTGGACACACCTTGTCCTTCAGCATTTTTAAAAATTACTGTATTATTATTTTCAACATTGTACATTAATGCTGAAAACCAAACAGCCGTAGGAACATATATGGAATTATGAATTATACAAAAAAGCTTTGCACATTCATGGCATTCTGTTATTAGACTTACAAGGTAGAATGGTTAATTTGTGCCTTTTCTTACCTTCGTAATGTGCTTTTTCAGTTGAATCAGTTTTATTGTGCAGATGAAGGTTGGGTACAAAGTTAGTGGTCCTACTAGTACCACTACAATTATTGTACAAAAATATATTATAACAACATTTTCAAGTTCGGGCTGTCTGCTTTTCATTTTTCTGAAAGATTTTGTCATCTGTTTGCATTGAGTCTGTTCTTCATGCTGCCGTTGTTTGTTCCAATAAAGACACAATTGTATGTAGCTGCAGTAGTTTTAACCAGACACTGTACTTCTTCGTATGCTGTGAGCTGCACATGCCCACAACACCCACCCAGAAGGCACCACTACCACACACACAGCGGGGGGAACCCCATAACAGCCATGTCACCATGGATTCATTGATGCCAAACTCCCCCCTCCTCTATGTATCCAACAATGGTACCCTCCAAGCGGGTGCTGTGCACATACGCAGGGGGGTTCAAACTGCAGGAAAAAAGTATTGGCTTATAGGCTGAACTTTATGGTAATTATGGATTAGATTTACAGATTTACATAGTGCTTTTGAAGTTACCTAAAATGCTCTACTGAATCCATTATTCACACACTGGTGATGGTGAGCTACATCCGCAGCCACAGCGCCCAGGGGCAGACTGATGGAAAGTGGCTGCCAATCCACACCAACAGCTTCTCTGACCACCATCAAACATTCATTCACATTCATCCACAAGGTGCGTAAAGTGTTTTTTCCAAGGACACAATGACAGTGACTAAGATGAAGCTGGGTTCACACATCCAACCCTCTGGTTAATGAACAACCAGAGCCACTGCCGCCCCACGCAAGCATTAATGACCTGTCTTTTCCCCTTTACTTAACCTTTTAGGTTAAGTAAAGGGAAGTGAGTAGCCCCTTTAGGGCTACTCACTCTGTACGCAACTCTTCTTCTGGTCTAAAGTACATTAAAAAGCAAGAAATGGCACAAATTGCATTCTGGATCACAAGCTGATGAACCTGATGAGAGAATACCAGGAGTGTGCAAAACTATTATCAAAGCTAACTGCAGCTACTTTGGACAGCCTAACATAGATCAGTGTTATGGTACAATATTTAAAATGACAAAATTAAAGAAAAACACTGAAAGACAAGGTGTGTCCAAACTTTTGCGTTGTAGTGTGACATTATTATAACACTTTGTTCCGCATGTGCTTTTTCCTCCTCTTCAAACACAAAAAACAATTTACAATCATACTGGTGATGACAGCATAGTAGCCTTGCTCCCATCTCCCCACAGATTTCCAATCAAATTTATGGAGTAAAATATTGGGATAGTAACCCCAGTCACCTGTAATACCACAAGCCAAATGACTTAATAGAATGGGACTAATATCACGCACTGGTCGGTTTCCCAAAGGAAGGACATTAACTCCCTCCAGCTCCCCTCCTACTGTCTGTACTCACTCTCACCTTATTACTCCTGTCTATAACACATCATGTCTCATAATCTCTAGTTTGAGATGGTCTATTAAAACACTCACGTACACACATTCTTCACTCAAGTAGCAGCACAGGTACTTGTCTAAAATAAGACTGGATAAAGAAGAAGCACTGGTTCAATGTTCAGTAAAGAAAAGTCCAAGTACAAGCTGTGTATGAAATACATGCTACTGCAATGAGTGATTTTGAATTTATGATCAAAATGCAATATGGTGCTATATGCAACAACCATATTTTTAAACAATCAAGCTGAATTATACTTTCCAGATTTTCGCCCAGACTGGCAGTATAGTTGATTCTATGTTTAAATAGCCAGATTAAAGCAACAGCATTGAGCACTGGGATGGTTTCTCCTCAAAAAGACGACAACGTTCACCTTATACATAATGAAGCTGTAACACTGACATTTTATAATCAAAGATCACCATTTTTGATAAAATGCAGAAAAAATATTACGTACTGCATTATGGCTGACTCATACAAACAGTAAATGTTGATATATTGTAAAGTGAAACAGTATTATTATCAGGTTACCACAGAATGCATTGTTTGCAGAGTCTTAAACAGCTACAGAGGTGTCAGAAATTGAACTTACACTTTTATTTCAAGCCCTTTATGTTATTTCTGGATGACCACCCATGGCAAAAATCATACAAATGTGCTGTCTGTGAAGATTCTCAGTCATCCAGGACATGGACACCATGACAAATGTGCTGTTCATTTTTCAAAATCATTGCCAAATTCATTCTGTTTCAACAATGCAAATGTAAAACTGGCACTTTAACTATTTAACTTTATGACGCTACCTTGTAGAGCCGTGATGCTCAACCGGTGGGTTGCGACCCACCCCTTTGCCTGGGCCCAAAAAATGCAAAGTAAAAAATCAACAGCGATAACGTCCGGTAATGCGAGTGGACAGCCGCCATTTCACACCATAGAAGAACAACCGCACAGGTACAAGCAGACTACAGTACATGAGATATGGATTTTCTTATACTAAGGACAAAAACCTCAGTGTGTTTTGTGCAGCGAGGTGTTGACACATTTTATAGGGGCAGATGTATAGAGGGGCACAACATTTTTGAACAATATGACAAATTAGATGCTATCAAAAAACGATCTCCTTGTGGGCAAGTCATGTTTCTAAACAGCGGTTCGACATGTTCCCCAACGCCTGTCATGAGCGACAGCAACTGAACATGGCAGGAAAAAATGTAATGAAGAAAACTATCATGACACATCTGAATAAACTTCTGGAGCGAATTAATGACAATTTTACCAAAAACCAGAGGGACGACGACTGGATATGCATCTCAGCTCGGGTCCAGCTAACTCAGGTCTATGAAGTGACTGCGGCTTAATTTTCTTCGACGCACAGTGTTTTTCACTTACCTATTGATGAGGAAATCAGAAGTAAAGTTAATGTTGCGTATTTGAATCCTTTTGAATTGCACTTTTTGTTTAACTGAGTTTGAGTTTGTGCTGCTACTGAATATTTTCCATAGTGCATCGTTGGTTGTCATAGATTCAGAGAGTGAGGATTCTCAGCTGAAGCTACATGATTTTTTGAAAATATTTGTCAGTAGTGGCATTTTTAAATTTTATGTATGTTGCATGAAAACACCGAGTCTATTAAAAATGTCTGTTAGTGAAATGTTCTGATTATTATGTCAGCCTTATAACTAATGCTTGAATAATTGACTCAATAGTTTTAATAGGACATTGTTATAATTTCAATGAGTGGGTCAGCTAAAGCTACATCCTTTGATTCTTTTTGAAGCTACTTGTCAGGAGTTGGACTTTTTTATTTCATGTTTGTGCATGAAAGCACTGTTGACTCTGTTTAAAAAAAGGCTGAAGTTACTGAAGTGAAGAGTTTTGGTTTAAATAAAATGCAGCTAATTGAGAGTAAAAAGGGAATATTTCCCTCTCTAGCATCAACACTTATTGGTCATTTTGGTTTATCATTAAACGTGTTTTTTGTGTTGGTATTCTTCTATTCTACTATCTCGGGCTCAAACTTTATGATCTTTTCATTCAATACATTTGAAAAGTTGAACATTTTCCTTGACTTTGGGTCATTAAGGGGTGATGGTGGGTCCAAACGAAGCCAGGCCAGTTCAGAACCACTGTTATAGAGTATGTTTGAAAAACAAAACAACGATGACAAAAAATCTCTCTCATCTAACTTGCATCTCTTATTAAAACAACTTCCAAATCTAAAATTAATGAGCATAAATTACAATGTATAATCTAGATGTGATATCATTCGTGCCCTTCCCTGTTGTAGCAATAATGTCCATACAATGAACATCAGTATGATTCCGACTTTGTAAACAGCTTGGTTTCATAGAGAGGATTAGACTTACGTGGTGAGCAGCCAGCGAGACTGCTTGGCCAGACCCAGACAGGCCAGCAGGCAGATGATCAGGTCCAGGATGAGGACCAGCAGGTAGGTGAGCCACCTGCAGGGACAGACACAGAGTGAAAATTAAAATGGCACCGCTTAATGCTCATGTTGGCAAGCTAAAGGTGCATTAGTAATGGAAAATTCGCATTTCATAAGATATGTCTAATCTTAATAGCTGACTTGTTCCTTATCCTGCGGGAAACTGCTTTGGTGAGGACAGTCTTACCCATATCACCATAGAATTTCCAACAGCAATGTTTGGTTTATTCAAGATTGAATGTACATTCGAGTCAGTTAAACTCTTCCAAAAGTTTCAGAAAAAATGGCATGAGGAAAAGAAAACCAAGAGATAATAGGGTATCCTACTTATTTTCACCTCAGCTGCTCTGATATATGCAGTCGCTGTCATTTCTGGAGCCATCTATCACCTCCATGTTCACTCCGTCTATGCTTTTAATTATTTCTGTCACTCTCTGTTCCCATGTCCCCTGATGCTTCCCTGTTTCTTTTTTTTCCCTCTTCTTTCTTTAATCTCTCTCTTTGCCTTTTCTCTCTCTTGCCCTGATTCTCCCTCGCCACTACCCCGAGGTGGATACAGAACCAGACGATGGGACATATGGAGGCTGTAGGGTGACACAAGCACCATGTTTGTCGCCGTTATCTTAATCCAATTATAGTCAAACTGAATACAGCATAAAAAATGTACTGTAGGATGCAGTAACACAGACAAGAACAATATGAAATACACTGCTTTCATTTTCAGCAGCTGATAGTGATGATATAGTATATTAGTGTCACCTGACTGACTTTTTTATCTCTTCCTTGACTGAAAGGTTAG
This sequence comes from Pseudamia nigra, assembly GCA_029823295.1. Taxonomy (NCBI): domain Eukaryota; kingdom Metazoa; phylum Chordata; class Actinopteri; order Kurtiformes; family Apogonidae; genus Pseudamia; species Pseudamia nigra. The sequence goes on from JAQQAE010006702.1 coordinate 8,272, forward strand.
TCATCATAGCCAGCAGATATTTGTTACATAATGGGGTGATTTATCTGTTTGTTGTTTTTTTTTTTTTTTACAGAAAATAACTGATTTCCCTCATATAATGAAAAGCCTGAGGCCGAATGTCATATTTCCAATAGCAACAAGCGGCTGTTTTTAGACACTCCCAAGCACAAAAAAAGGCAGTTAAAGGTCAAGATGGTGAAGACAGTGTAGCACTGAGCAAATAAATCTGAAGATAATTATTAATAGTCGGTGGCGACTACATTCAACATTCAAATTTATTTCTCACATTCACCAAAACAGATTTACAGGTTAATATATGTAGGGTGTTCAGTTTAAAATACATGGTAAATACCGAATGTTTTCTGCAGGTTAGCACAAGACTTTTTAAGACCATGATGAAAGCCACTTTACATCCATATGAGAAAAACGTACAAACACAGGATTTTGAATCTTTGGTCATGTTCCCAAGATGAATACACTGGATGATGGCTGTTTATCTTTCTGGTGACTCTCTTTCAGTACCTTAGAGTTTGTTTCTTAATGCCCCTCATATTCAAAGTCCCTAATTGCAGTTTTTATTTGCACAGGTTGCACCCAGCTTCAAATTTTCAGTAACTGCACTGATCTCAAGGCAGATCTCAGTGAAGCCACACTTTGCCGTAGAAGATAAAGTAAGAGACACAGAGAGAATTTTAGCATATTACTTTTAGAGGCATTTTTAATAAGATGATACAATGTTAAATTTCACATCACATCGCAACATTCTCGCAGTGTGTTGTGATGAAGTGCGGTGCACAGTTTTCACTGCTGATGACTGGTTTTGTAGATTTCTTGCAATGTGATTAATACATTTCTACATGAAACTGTAGTTAATGCCAGTTTTTAAAAGTAACGTTAATATTCTAATCAATTTTTGAGACCTATCTTTGTAACTCTGAGGCCCTCTTCAGACCTGGTGTAAACCTCCATCCTGGGAGATCTGGATCCAGCTGATAGGATGTCAGTTCACGTGCTGATTCTACATGTTGAGTCGCCAGGACTCAGTCTCGGAGGTGTGCGGCGGTCACGACTCGACTTTGCGACTTTTATCGTTGTTGAACATGTGTGTTACAACGCAATCAATGTTGTACTGTCGATAGATGGCGCCAGTTACCAGGTGTGAGTCGTGGTGTCAATCTGCAGCTGTGTGCGAGGTACGTTCAATCATGTACGAGACGACCGGACTCGTAGAGTTGAGTTGGGATCAGTCGTGTTTCTCCATGTGCGACCGGCCTTACAGATGCGTCTCGCCAGGTGAAATTTTTACACTTGATATGCAAATAAACTAGTTCCCCAATATTCATTTCATGTTGAATGGACTGGCTTTGTAATGTTTTTAGCCAAATTAACGGACTGTCCAATTTGGAGGCTTTCTGATAAAAAGAGGCAGGGGTGAAGTGTAGGTGAGGATGAAGTGAGAGCAGCTTCAGCCACAGACGATGCCTCCCCAGTGTACGATGAAACGCATCATAAAGTCGTCTCTGCCAGCAGCCATCAGGAATTTTAATATTCATGAATGACTCTGCATACAGTCTGCTTCGACAGCTGACTGTTCAAGTTCAAGTTTAGTTGACGTTCTATTTATTCATTTATTTATTTTTTTTAAAGGCAAGATATTTTATCGGCACACATGCAATGTCACGTGTGGCTCTTGTTTTTCTTTTCTTTTGTATTTGCATTTAATGTTGGTTGATGTGCTGTTGTTGTCACAAAGCAATTTCCTGTTCAGGATCAATAAAATTCTAGACTATTAAAAACCATAAAAATCAATATGATGACCCACTTTTAATCTGAAAACATGTTGAACATCTGAACCACATGTCCTAAAGTAACTTGGCCGGTTTAGAGTTTAATTCAAAAATGTAAAATTCAAACGTCTACTCAATCCAAAGAGCTGGACTAATGCATTTGAGCTTGACCGCCACTGGTGTGATGTGATGTCACAAGTTACAAAAGTGCAAAATGTCTTTCTATTGCCAAAGGACATTTTGTCGTAGGGATTCCAGAAGACTAGAAAACATTTTTCTTTTACAATACAGACTTCAAAACCTAATAAAGATGCATTTTCACAGTAGAACACCTTTAAGACAAAATCCTGTTTGAAATAAGGTAGGACGGGTGGTTTGCGTTCTCCTATTTGAGCCCAGAGACTCTGGGTTGACCTTTTTAATGGAACGTAATGTCTGCCAAAAACAGACAAGAACAACTGGGTAAGAACAACACTCTGTCACATGACTTCCTTTTCCTTCTGAAGTATATTACTACACCAAAGTAAATAATCAGTACAACACGTCAGCAAACATGTAAGCAAATTATTACTAGATGAGCATGTTGAGGATAAGGCCCTGACATTGAAACAACAGCAAAACACTCCTTGAAAAGGCAAATCAAACACACGCTTGTACACAAACAGCCAACCACACACTCAATTTGTTAGGGTGCAGCCGCGATAATAAGTCCATTAACAACTAATAACGTCTGGCTGTCTAGTCGAGCTTTGCCCACTCTATCAGTGTGCAGCTATGTGAGGTATTGAATTATCGGCTCAGCTAAAGGAGTCACATTACAGATCAATACAAACACACCAGCCTGCCGGTTACTGCGGACTCCACATAAATATCCTCATACACGCCGACTCAAAGGCCTCACATTAGCTGTGGGCTTGTTTCTGCTCACAGTTGATAAGAACATGAGTTTAACAGTGTGGATTATGTGGTATAATGTAGCATTTGTTAAGTCTGCAACACTCTGCCGTTAGATTCAGCGCTGATGCAATCATTACTCCTCTTCAAAACCCCACCACAAACCCAAGTGAAGATTAGTCCTTCTGTGAGAAACTCCACATTCACATTAGTGGGAGTCACATTATTTCAAGCCATCCACTAAATATCATGTGATATATTCAGGTCATAATGTGGTGGAAAGCAGCTACCTACACATGAATTATCTATCCGGCTGCATGTTCAGCTCACAAATCCTTTTGCGATTGCAGCCGCTCAAACAAGTACTGTATATGTAAAGGAGTAAAAGTTCTACCCATCTGTGCTTTGGATCTTGCAGAGTTGGGTTTTTTTTTTTGGTTTTTGATTGAGTCTGTGCAATAAAGTGTATAGAACAATACTGAAGGAGTTTAAAAAAAAAAGTAATTTACTTGAGGGGGGAAAAAACGAACAAATTATATTGCAGTGAAAACACAACCATGTTATCAAACAGCAACATTTAATGAAAAACAATAAACATCTACCAAACAGCAGCTCCTGGGCTCAGACTGATGTTTGCCTTTCATAACCTTAAACATCAAGTTTTTTTTAGCAATATTACTTCAATATCCAACTTTGTTCTCATAATATTTGTATTTTTTCCTCTTGAATTATCGTAGGGTGGTATTTCAATTAGTCTGAAGCATTTAAATTATCGAAGTTGTTGGACATAGTGGTGCAGCAAATAACGTCAATAAAGAGTATGGAGAGTGGATTATCACATAGTTCATCGTTGATCATCATGTAAATGTTAGAAATTAAAATATGGGTTGTTTTACTTCTGAGAGGGATGAGACACATTTGACTGTTTAATATCATGTCTGAGTAGTTTTTCAGATAAATGTGCTTCTGAGAGTCGTTGTTTTGCACTGTTTTAAAATTCTACTTTTTTGCTGCACCTCACTGAGTAGGAGTAAAAAAGCTGAAAAATGAAAAAAATTCAATCAAATAAATAAATGAACAAAATAATAAAGGAAACTGTTAAAATGAATAAACGAAGCAACAAATTGGGCAAAAAATGTAGAAAAATTATCTCAAAACGAAATAAAATAAGCAATAAAGTGAAACAAAAAGGTAACAAAAATGTAACAAAATAAGCAGAAATGAAGTAAATTAATGAAAGTTAACAATATAATGACAATCCAAAAGATAAATAACAAAACTGGCAAAAGTGATCAAATCAAACAATTTAAGAAAATGAACAAAATGAGCACCAAAAACTGAACAAAAAAGCTAAATATGCAGGAAAATTAGTAAAAGAACAAGTTGGGCAACAACATTAGTAATAAATAAATAATGAACTAAATTGAAAAAAAATGATCAACAAAATAAGCAACAAAATGGTCAAAATAATCAAGGAAATGAACAAAAATGGACAAAATACTTTACATTTGAATGCAATTCCATGTTATGAAATTAGAGAAGTACTCTTCTACTTTTACTCAAGTACTTATATCTATGAGTACTGTTAGAATCAGATTTATTTTCATTGTACAACAAAATTAAAAGCTAATTTTAGAGTGTACAACAACATGCTCATGGATTACTCAAACACAAATCACACACTACGACATGCACAGACATTTAAAAACAGGAAATTAAAATGCACAAAACATGAATCTAATGTGCACAATGCAGATCATGGAAACAATAAATACAATTAATAAAGATGTCAAGTGTAATTAGTGGTTGTTAGTATTATGGGGGGTGGGGGGGGCATGATGTCACGGCTGTAGATCGGGTCTGAAGCTACACGGCGTGTGCCAGCTTTAATGGCTCCCGTGATGAAGCCGTTGTTAACGTCTGTTTGTTCTGGACTCGATGCGCCTGCAGTGTCTCCCACAGGGCAACAAGTCAAACAGATGAAACTTTTAAATGGGAATGTTCATGTCGTTTCTAAGAATCAGTATAGTTGTTGGCGAGCTTCTCCTCCTCTTTAATAGAACCCTATTTCATCCCAAAAACCTGATTTGCAGCCAAAAGCTCATAACTGTATCACTTGCAATGAATGAACACAGCCTCCTGACCTCTGAACAGACTTACAGTATTTGCACTTGTATTGTTGTGCTCCTCACCTGTAGTACTCCAAGTTTGCTGTTTGCTCCGCAATAGACCCCAGGTCCATTTTTGCCTCTTCCCAGTCAGGCAGACCCAGCAGCTGTTTGATCACGTTGTCCGCCATCTGCTGCATGAACTGCAGGGTCTGCACGAAGTCACCTCTGGTGGCAAAGATCTCATCCAGCCTGGCGAGGTGCTGGTGGAGGCTGCTTTTCATGCTGCTCATGGTCCCGGTCACCTGGAGGAGGGAAGAGGACAGGGTCATTGGTAGATGGGCGCTCAGCATAGGAATGGGATACTGACGCAGAACAGCAAAAAAACAATATGACTTCAAATTTAATTTGGGAAATGCGTCATCTTGCGCTTGCTGACCAAGGAAGACAAATGATAAAAGTTCATTTTTTTCTTAAAAGCAAATATTGCCTAACTGCTCTCAGAAGTGCAATATGTAAGATTCATATGTGCCTGTGTGCTGATGTGTAGGGGTGTGTTTAACTCGGTATTGCGGTGTGATTGTGTGGCGCTGGCACTGGAGAACTCAGGAGAGAGCGTAAGAATTTTCGCAGGAAAACAACCTCTACGAAATTAGCACAGAGGCAGTTTCCGACTAGATACGGAGTTTTCTGGCATCAACAAATGATTGACAAAACAGACTCCGGGGACTGCATTAGACAGCACTGTGCTGCATGGAGAGACAAAGTGATATGTCAAATACAGATGAATATTTTTAACTAGATGAGAAAGACGAAACAAGACGTAAAACACAAAAGGTTGAAAACACTGTAAAATACTGACAATATTTAAGATTACATGTCACAAAAGACATATCAGTAAGTCAGAAATGACTGATTTTGTTATTTACTGCTCATTTGTGTCCAGTCTCTTTCAAAATTATAGCACTGTAAGATTTCACGATTTGTTTGAGAATGTAACCAAAGTAAGCCATAACAACAAGAAAAATGTATACCATGAGGTAAAAATATATCACCATGACAATAGGATTTTACACCATTTGAACTTTTACAGCACTTGGGGGGAAAAAGTGACTAGGAGGGTTGCAGTTGTCTGCTAAAAACGGCAGCAAAATGTTGAGTAGGACTTCTCCCAGATGAAAAAAAAAAAAAAAATTAAAGATACGGTAATCTTCCTCTTCTTCTTCTTCTCCTTTCGGCTGCTCCCCTCAGGGATCGCCACAGCAAAATACCAATGATTCGCATGTTTGATCTGGCACAGATTTATACTACTGTATAATTTAAAATGTCACAATGTCAACTTTAATATGAACTTATCCATAGGTGAATGTTGAACAGGTTGTTTTTGGCTCTGCTCTTGCCACAGTGGTTTATATATAACTCATAAGCTGCTCCCACCCAGGGTTCCCACTCTTTTCTTGAAATAATTTTTCAGGACAGACAAGTTATCACGTCATACACCAAAACATGTCCCCGGCCTAACATTGCTGACGCTCACAGACCAATAGTAGCAACACTCTTCGACTGAAAGTCTCTACGTTTTGTATGCAAGCGCTTTTTGAAGCTGGTGTCTGATAAATTCAAATGGAAATAATGGGTAGCAGTGCTGCTCTGCGGGGACATGCAAATTTGATTGGCTGATGTTTTAATTTTATTTTTATTTAATCTTTTTATTTAACATTTATTTATACAGGTGATCCAATCGAGACCCAAAGTCTCATTTACAAGAGAGACCTGATAGCGTTGCAGGAGAAATATTTTTTTCCAGGACATCTAAAGGTTTTCCAGGATATTTGACTTTTTTTCTCGTTTCCCATATGTTTACTATGACTGGAAAATTGGTCAGTCGTTTTCCAGGTTTTCCAGGACGCGTAGGAACCCTGAGAATGCATGATTTTACCACTGACACCTACAGCCACAGCCACTTTCGACTCTATCTTCTGTCTTGAATTTTTGGGCTCAGCATTGCACTGTGAAGCTTCCAGTGTAACAGCGAGTTACTCCATACTGTGTCGGTGGCATAATGCATGAGTGCAGGTTTCAGGAGGTCGCCTCAGTTGAACTGTTTTTTAGTTCTCAAGCATAGTTCACTTCTAAATTAATCCAATTTTAATTTAAGAAGACTGAGTGAATTTTATGACTCCTTTGAGTGGGGAGCTGGACCAAGTAAAAAACAAAAACATCACTTTCATACAGAATGGGAGGAGGACTTTTTTCTGCCAGTCTATCATTGCAAAACCAAAAAAGAAAAATGTGGAGCAGCATTTTCAGACTGTTCATAGAAAATACGACACTGACTTCCCACCGAAAAGTGAGCTGACTTTTATTTAGATGACTTTTAAGTTGTGACACTTAACTGAATCTAACGATAAAAAAAACAATCAAAGTGAATAAAACATAAACTTAGACATAAAAGTGTCATCGTGCCTCCTAAAGTGCTATCGTCTTTATTGTCCAACCTTACTGAATGTTAACACTGGGAAATAGTGGACCAAGAATTTACGAACAATGCAACAACTTTAAAACACTTCTAAACATTTTTTTTCTTAATAAAACATCAATATCTGGTGTTTTGTATCAATACAGTATTGCAATGAAAAGTACTGCAATATTAAACTGTATCCATATCGCCCCCTACCCATAATTTATGCAGCACTTTTCAAGAACCCAAAGCATTTTACACTGAATCCATTATTCATTTACTCCGCTGTCGCACACTGACGCCAACAGCCTCTCCAACCAATAAAGGTGGGTGAATGTGACTCACTCGACTCCCTGAGCCACTGCTGCCCCAGTGCGGTTTACTTTCACCAAAATCTTTTTTTTTGTTTGTTTCTGTAATGGCTAATCCACCAGAATGTGCAGAGCTCTGTAGCTGAAATTATATTTTTAATGCTAAAATATAATTACTGCAGAAAAAATAGTAAAGCGTGTTAATATTATTTCATTAAACTGCCCAAATTACAGTTGCATTCCTGAACAGAAAGAGTAGTTTCAGTGGTCTCTGTGTATAAAAATGTGAATTCAGTTTGAAATTCCTGACTCCTGTTCAAAATGGTAACAATGACAAGGAACAAGTCTGGTCTTTACCGTATTTTTCGCACTATAAGGCGTGCCGGATTATAAGGCGCACCCTCAAAAAATGATCAATTTTTGTTTTTTTTTCCATGCATAAGGCACAACGGATTATAAGGCGCATTACGCAACACAAGGACGGCTCCGTCATCATTAAATACGCTGATGACACTACCATCCTGGGGCTCATTAAGGGGGGAGACGAGACAGGATACAGGGCCCTGGTCAATAACATCGTTGCCTATGGAGAGGAGAACGACCTCCTCCTCAACACAGACAAGACCAAGGAATTAATT
>JAQQAE010006703.1:0-16470 GCA_029823295.1 Pseudamia nigra
ATGGTCACTTCTTACCAAACAGTAACCAAATAAACATAATAAATGATAAATGTTCATAAAACTCCTGTTTTCTACAATGGCATTCCACTTGCCACACAATTTCTTTTTTCTTGCTAAAGTAATTGAATTAACCACAATAATTTATATAGTAACTTCCGTTATAGATAAAAGCGGCTTCCTGCAGAGTTCGATTTCCCTTAAACGTGTTCATTACGAGGAAAAATGCATATTTATACCTCGAGACGGCATCTTGTTTTTCCCGCAGAGAAGCAGCAGCGAATTGAGACGGGGAGCTAACGTCAGCTGACCACGGTTGGTTCTATCGGATTTTGAGTTTCGTACCAGTAATCGGCGTTTAATCCACGCTGATGGGTGTAATTGTGGGATTTAAGTTATTGTGCATGTGTTAATTGCGTTAAAATCTTTAATCTAATTGATCATGCAAATGGAATAATCCGGATTAACGGGTTAATTTTGACAGCCCTAGTAAAAACATGACAAAATGTTGAAAGAAATGGAAAGAAGCACTTCTGAATTGTCTAAAACATGTTCTGGGTTATTTAACAGTTAAACACTTGCTTCCAACATAATTCCATACATTTGCGGTACTTTTACAGTTTGGATGTCATCAGTATTAAAAAGAAAGAGAAACCACAGAAAAAAGTTGTCCGAACTTTGAACTGGTAGTGTCATGTGCCACCAGAAAAACAGCTGGACCTAGAATCTTTGTCAACCACAGACACACCCATTCACATTTGTATTTCTTTTAGTGTCAGTAAATAAAATATTTCTCTGTATTTGCAAAATGATGACCTAGGTGCCAGTTCATTTCATATTTAGCTGTTGCTGTTATAGCGCCATTCCCACACTGTCATATGCAACAATGTACTGTGAAAGGCTCAAAAATGTAATAGATACTGCAATCAGGCAATTTATTATCACAAAATACAGTTATAATGAAGTAAAAATTACAAATGACTACATCTACAGCACGCTGTGACTTATGTTTAATGAAGCGTGATCATGTCCTGTTTTACAGAGACACTTGCAGTCGGAGCCGTATGGTCCCAGTCTGTCTGACGTTGAGAAGCAAATCGCCGCACATAACATCCTGCACCAGCAGATCGAAGCCTACGACGCCCAGCTGCAGCCGAGCACCACCTCCTCCAAGGTGACCCGCATGCACCTCACCGACCCACCCACCGGGTGAACCGTGGCCCATGCAGCTGACGTGATGTTTCTTGTTCATTTGCAGGAGCAGTACGCCAACATCAGAGAGAAATATGCCCTGCTTCTTGTGAGTTTACGTCACCGTTGACATTAGTTTCTACTGCTTGAATAAGTGCAAAGACCGTGAGTTTTATGTGGTTCTTCGATGTTCTGCAGGAGAACTCCCAGCTCAGACGCAGCTCTCTGGCCTCTCTGTACGAGTACATGCAGAACTGCAGTAAAGAGCTGGTCTACCTGGTGAGTCAGCAGGACCGGATTCTGCAGAGAGACTGGAGCGATCGCATGGTGGATCACGCAGGCGTCCGGATGGAATACGAGGTGAGCGGCCTGTCGAGGCGTTTGGAAGAGTTTGGACTGTTTGTTCCCTCGCCTTCAAGTGTAATCCTGTCACGGGTCTCGAGCAGTGGTTCTCAACTGGTGGGTCGGGACCCAAAAGTGGGTCGCGGACGCTATATGAGTGGGTCATGACAGAGTTTAATCGCTCTTTCCATGAAATTGGACTGAAATATTACTTATTGATTTATTGTTCAATTTTGTTTTGTTGCCCTTATTACTTTGTTCTTTTTTTGTTAATCTTGGTTTATGTTGTGCAGTTTGTTAATTTTCATTCATTTTGTTTATTATGTGGTTCATTTTTGCATCGCTTTGGATGTTTTCTTAATTTTTTGCTTAATTTTTTTTCTTTTTTTTGAATATTTTAGTCATTTTTGTTCATGTGATTTTCCGTCATGTAATTGTTTTGTTAATTTTCTGATGCATGACATTTTTTGACATTCATTGTTAATCTTGTTTATTCCTCATTTTTAGCTTGTTCTGAATATTTTCTTAATTTATATTAATTTTTTTGAATATTTAGGCAAGTCTTGTTCATTTATTGTTGTTCATTGAATAGTTTGGTTATTTTTTATGAAGTTTTTGTGATCTGAATTGGAAATTGTTGGAATATCTTGTTCAGAATAAATTCAGATGACATTTACTAGCTCTAAAAAAAAAAAAAATTCGCCTGATTTTAATTTGATGCAAGTGCGTCGTGTCTTGACGACCCCTGAAAAATGTGGGTCACAAGGCGACACCTGTCAAACACTGGCCTAGAGAACATTATAGAGCTGATTGTGATGGGAACAAAATCTCTCATCTGTCAATATTACTGTTAGAGGCAGAGAAACCGAAATCGGTTTGTCAAATCACTACATTGTTTTCACCATAATTACGCAGGGGATTTGCAGAAATAGCTGTTTCTTAGGTTGATTGAAAATGTGTGAGAAAAAGGGAGTTTGAACAGGAATGTCTGCTTCAACTTATGCGGGTGTCAATGTGGCGCTCGGTTGGACTTTTTGTCACTCAGAGGCTGAGAGTTTAAATTGTGTAAGTGACTGGGCTTTGGTGACGACATTTTCTGAAACTAGTCAAGTGTGGCTATGTTTTGTGGTAAAAGTTGTCAATGTTGTGTAAACTGTCTCTGAATAAGTGCAGTTTTAGCACAAATTTTTCTCCACTTTGCCAGTGAGGTGTCCCGCTTTAGCTCATGGACATGACGTTTGACTTCCCCACTCACCTCTATGGGGAAAAATATGAAAAGAATTTTACATTTTAAAAACAACATGAGACAGATGTATCAACGGTAACAGCTGGAATGTCCTGAAAAGCTTAACTTGAGCAAAATTTGTGGGAGTAGTGATCAAAAAAACGGGTGAAATAAGGCGAGGTAAGTTTATTTGTTTATTTAACCATACACAGGTCGACTCAGTGTTTTGCAAAAAGCGTAGAAATACATAACGAAAATCACAGAATTACAGACTTACAGACACTGCTCTACACCTCTTTGCAGAGCACATACATACAACACATGTGTCCCAGACTGCAACATGACTCGGAATAATATGTGATTTTTAAAGTGCATCTACAAGACAATATTAAATAATTCAAGAGAAAGCTGCAGTACATACTGGTTTAAATGAGCTGACAGTTTGAGCAGACCTCAGGTAACAAATAATAATTAAATCATTAAAAACAAAACAACCACAGTGGGATTACAGAGTCATAAGAAGAAGTCCATGTGTAGTTTACATAACATGACCTACTGGAAAAGCCTGCTCATCCAAGAAAAGGCACTGACTCATATTTGTGCAAATTTTTAATCAAGCTTCCAAAAAATATAGTTGTATAAAATGTAAGCTGGTGAATAGAAAACTCTGTATTGACCAATAAATAAGACAAATAAGAAGTGAACGCTGGCCTGAAGTGAATACTGACGTATGAAATACCAGAGTTTAATATAGTGACACTAAGGCCTGCAACAAAGATGAATTTAACACATAAAGTGAACATTGTTTGCATCTGTTGTGTAAGTAAGAACTCAATGCTGGGTGCAGAAGAGTGTCATCATTATAAACAATAGAGTATTAAATGAAACGATACAAGTCACACAGTCCTGATTTAATTTTATCACTGTTTCCACACAGAAATTCAAAAATAATGGGCTGCTGGCACATGAGAACGAGATCAACCAGCTTCAGGCGGAAGGAGACGGTTTGGTTGAAAAGAGGCATCCTGCCAGTCCCACAGTCATGGTACATGACGTCCTACTTTTTAAAACCAGCTACTTATGTTCATTTATTACTGCCATTATTTTCTATACGTATATATCTAGCTTCTATTTGTTCTTATCATTTTACATATGTAGCTTTATTGATGTTTTTTATACATTTATATACAGCATATGGTTTTCAGCTGTTGTGTTTTTATCAGTTCTTGCTGTTTATACTGTACATTTTAGCTCCAGGGGGCGCTCCACACCCGCAGCCATCTCCGGTCGCTCTGCCCCGGCCCGTCTGGTCGGTGGGCCCCTCACCGCGGCCTTATGGTCGCGTTGTGGGCCCCTGTCTGTCGTGGTCGGGGTGGGCCCTATGGCGGCGCCCCCCTGTGGTCCTGGTGTGGATGGCTCCCTAAGATAGTGTTTCCTCTCCTGGTCCCTCAGTGCCAGGCCATATGTCATACTTTACTCCGGTGCTGGCAGAGACTGTGTGAATGTGCTGGGTCTGTATTTACGTAATATGAGGTTTTTTTTTTAATATGTACAGCACTTTTTGCTACTTCGATGTGTTAAATGTGTTCTATAAATAAGATTTGATTTGATGAGTCTTAGATCATTACTGTATTTGACTCCAGCAGTCACATAGCAGAGGAGCTGAACAGAATCAGTTCCGTGAAAGGAGTGGTTTCTTTTTGCAGACATACAGGGATAATCTGCAGGGTGAGTGGCAGAGCTTCCTCAACTTGTGTCTTGCCCAGGAGGACCACTTGGACAACGTCAGAGACTACAAGAAGGTACTGTTGTTGCTCATATTTCATGGTACAAAACTGCTTTGATTTCCAGTTTTATGACTGTGTGACTGTGTTCGATGCAGTTTCAGCTGGATGCGGAAACTCTGTCCGAGTCCCTCGGTCGACTCCACTCCACTCTGGACCCAAAGTCACTGGAAGACAAGAGTACTTCTCAGGTCCTGTTGGTGCTAGAGGTACTTCTACACGTTCTGATGTCATGGTCTCTTTATAATGATATCTTTGTTGTGGTTAAATGACAGTTGTAAACAAACAAAAATAAATAAACCATCACTGACAAAAACATAACCTCTTTGGCGGAGGTCATTACACAGTGGTGCTGTGGTTGATTAATACAAAATGAATCAAGTAATGGGTAAGTTTATAGTATAGAATTAACATGTAGTAACAATGTAAAGTACCCATTAATTACCATCAATAATGTAACATGCAGATGGGAATCAGTCCAGAGAGCTAGAATCTGATACAAAGCATATTTTCCTTTGTGATTAATGTTAATGCACATGGTCCCAGATGCATAAACTAATTATGCACCGTTTACTGTTAAACCTCAAGAAAACAAACTTGTGCTCAAAATTTGCTGCTTGTGACACGTGTTGCTTATTTTGTTCAATTTTATTGATTATATTGCTAATTTTTGTTAATTCACTCAACAAAACACACACTTACTTTGTTCATTTTTGCTATTTTTTAAAAATCTGTTTACCTACTGTACAGGTTGATAAAGTAGCAGCAACATAATGTTGACTGCTGTTCCTCATTTAGAAGAAAAACACGTCTGTGTAGAAACAAGCAGGGCATAAATGACTCCTATTCATCGAGGTGTAGCCAAATATAACCAAGTAGAAGAACTATGTTTTTCACCATTAATGTAACTATAAGTAAAATAATGACATTTTTTGTCAGAACTACTCAAGTACGTGTGATGTATTAAATGTACCTGAATAGTCCTGCTCGTCCCCTCAGGGTGATGAACCAGCAGTGAAGAGGAACGAGCAGCGTCTGGCTGCCCTCAAAGACCTCGGCCAAAACGTTTCCCCGCTGAAGCTGCGTCGACTCCAGCCCAGTAAACCCACCACGGTACTGTCCCTGTGTGACTGGGCAGATGAACAGGTCGGCGACGAAAAGACCAAACACTCAGATGATGATATTTGTTACGTATTATCATACAGCGGAAGTTAATTTTTTGTACTTTTCTTTTTCTTGTTGTTCAGGACTCGGTGAGACGTGGGGAGACTCTAATCCTAAAATCCAACGCTGATAACAGGAGCTGGCAGCTTCAGGACGGCCAAGGCAAGACTAAAACCCTCCCCGGAGCTTGTTTTATGATCCCACCACCTGACGAAGAGGCCGTTAATAAAGTAAACAGGTAGCGAAAACGACCTCGGCACCTACTGCATGCTTTTATTGCTTGAATAGATCTCTGAATCGAACAACTCGTCTGTTTGCCCTCAGTCTGAACAGAGAGCTGACGGACCTGAAGAGCCGTCGATCTGCTCTAATAACCTCTCTAAAGCACCAAGCAGTGGAGGTTGTTACCCCTCAGAAAGAAGGTGAGATGAAAAATATGACCTTGACACAGTTTATTGGACCTTCCTAGAATGTGAAGTGTGTTGGGTGGCATGTTTTCAGTCATCAGGCTGGAGTGTTTTTGTGTTTGATGTGCTTTAGTGGCTGTATCGAGCGCTCCAGAGGATCCCAGAGCAGTGGAGCTGGCACGTGATTTGGACCGAATCATTAATAACCTGGATAAGAGCAAAAAGGAAATGCTGAGTCGACTCAGAGCACCACTAGACAACCGCAACCCGACACAAGACCTGGCAGACCGGCTGCAAGAGCACGAGGTGAATGTCTATTCGGTAAAAATAAAAAGACTTGAAATGAAATGTCATAAATAGCAGCTCATGAAACTTTTTTCCTACAGAAATCTGTTGTTGCTGTGAGAAAATTGGAGTCTGAGAAGGCTGCCGTCCAGAGAGAGATGGAGCCTGTTCTGAGCCAGAAACCCCTGGGACCCTGCGCCTCCACCCTGCCCCTCAAACTCAGCACTGCCAACAACAAGCTCGACGATCTCAACACCCTCATGAATCTGTATAATAAAAAGTGAGCGCTGCATGGACAACAATTGCAGTATTTTTTTTTTTTTTTTCCAAAAAGATTAGGGTTTCTATTTTTCCTTTGTCTTCCAAACCAGAGCTACAGCCTCTATGTTTCTGGAAAAGCAGATAGGAAACGTTGAAGGTTTTGTCTCAGGGTTTGAGGAGCAGCTCGCCAAGGACGGTGCAATTCTAGATCAACCTAATGCCCTCCTGAATCGCAACCAGGATCTGCAGGTGTTCAGAGTCTCCTAAAGCTATAACCGTTATTGTTTAACAATGCTACAAAGTACGCAGTGTTTTTTTGTGACTTTTTAAAATCCATATTCTTTCCCTGTTAACAGTCAATGCGAAAGGATGTTGCGTCGAAGAAAGACGAGCTGACTAAATTAGGCAAAGAGCTAGAGCTGACTGAGCAGGTCTGCAGCTCCGTGCAGCAGAACTTCAACGAATACTGCTCCGACATTGGCCGCCAGAGGAACGAGGTGAAACGGCTGAAGAACCGTTACGCTAACGTCAGCAACCAGGTGCAGGACAGGTGAGACTGTCATCACTGGACACGGCTGAGTTTGTGACAACGCTGACATTTTATCACTGACAAATCACTTTTTCTTCACATAGGTGTGCTCTCATACAGGAAGCGAGCAGTAAAAACCAAGATTTCCAGAACGCCGGCCAGTCGCTTGATTTCTTCTTGGTAAATTTACCCAATAATAAGACCAGACCGTCTGATGATGTGGAAGAGGTCATAGCCAAGCAGAACTCTCAGAAGGTGAATGGAAATACAGCTTTTATATGTTAACTTCTACATGCAAACACATCTGCATCAGCGACGACTACGTGCTGTTTTGATCCGTCACTTCCTTAAATTTTGTTCAGAGAGTCGTGGAGGACATCAAGAGGAAATCAGCTGATTTACAAAGAGTCCAGAATCTGTCTCATGATTTACAGAATGTTCTTAATGTAAGTATTTAGAGCATTATTTACAACCTGAATTCCAAAAAGTTGGGATGTAAATTAAAAACAGAATGCAATGATTTATAAATTTCAAAAACCCATATTTTCTTCCCAAGAGAACATGAACAACATATCAGATGTTGAAACTGAGACATTTCACCATTTCATAGAAAATATGACTCCATTTTGAATTTGATGGCAAAATCAAGTGGAAGAGCATTTGACAACTAAGTAGCTTAACTGGTAACGGGTCGGTAACATGACTGGCCGTAAGATGGGCATAGGTTCAACAATCTGCACAAAGTGCAAATGTTCCTCAATAAAAATTGCGAAGATTTGCAAGTTAAAGCTGTATCATGCAGAAGAAGAAGCCACTTGTGAACATGATCCAGAAACGCTGTCATCTTCTCTGGACCGATGATCTGAGGCATTCATCTGCACCACAGACCAGTTTTCCATTTTGCCTCAGATCATTTTAAATGAGCCTTGGTCTAGAGAAGATGGCGGCGTTTCTGGATTGTGTTCATATATGGCTTCTTTGTCAAATTCAAAATGAGGCAAAATGTCTGTTTCAATCTCATTGCATTCTGTCTTTAATTTACATTTTATTTATATTTTGTTTACATTTTTTTGAAACGAGGGATGTACTAAATCACTTCTAGTCAAAATTGTTAAATGTAAAGAATTTCATTTAATACCTCATAAACACCTCTAATTTCTGGTGCGCTGTGATTGTTTCTTTTTAGGAATATGAACGCAAGTCCAACTCTTACCGCTATTCTCTAAATGATGACGACGATGATGATGAAGATGATGATGATGATGCTGATGACAAACCAGTTCTGAAGAGACGTCACTGTTCAACTTTGGCTCAGGCTGTACAGAGACAGGTCCAGTGACAACAATTTTAAACCCCCTAAGAGCTCGTAAACATTAATTCCGTGGTCTCTGGTGTAACTAACCTCCACCTTCTCCAACAGGAAAAAGATCTGCTGAACCTTTTCGCTGAAGTGTCTGCAGAGAATAATCAGACACTCAACCAGCTGCAGACTGCAAAGAACATCAAGGCCAGGGTAGGATATTAACAACACCCAAAGCATGATCTGTTTGCCGTCGCATTGTCTTCACTGATGAAAACTGAATAAAATGTTTTAGATCTGTAACAACTTTAGTATCTATTTACTGACACTTTTCATGTTTTATTCCTGTGCAGAACGAAGACAAAGTGAGTCAGGTAGTGGTGAGTCAGCAGCTGCAGCTCCAGAGCCAGAAAAAGGACCTGGAAGAGAGCGACATCCTGAAGAAAGAGCTAAATGACGAGATCGAAAGGCGCTTCTTTGCTGAAAATGAACTGGACACGTACAGGAAGAGGTTTTTGTCACTGAAGAACAGGAGAGGAGTGGAGAGATTGGAGGAGAAGGAGGTGGTGAAGTATTACCGCGACCCCAAGCTTGAGGTGGAACTGGAGTCCCTGAAAAAGAGGATTCAGGATGAATCTATGAAGAGGACGAGAACCCACACAGAAATCGAAATTATCAATGAGAGGATGATCAAATTGGAAACGCAGCTGAGCAAAATTGAACCTAAACTGGTGACCAAGGTCCTAACTGAGTATGAGCGAGACCCCCAGCTCGACAAAGAAATGGCTAAGATTAGAGATGAGATGCAGAGGCTAAACCAAGAGCTCCGAACTCGAGATTCAGAGACGATTCACGTAAAGTCAGAGTTCACCCTACTGTCACAGCAGAAACCAAAGATCAAGGAGAAGGTTGTTAAAAAGGAAGTGGTGAGGCTCGAAAAGGATCCAGAGATGTTGAGAGCTGTTCTCACATTCCAGAATGATATTGCAGATGAAGAATCCATGTGCAAGGCTCTCAATGATTCCATTTTTGGTACAAGGGGCGAAATAAACACTCTAGAGAGGATTATTCCCACAATTGAACCCAAGATAGTCACCAAAGTGGTGAAGCAAGTACAGCAAGATCCACAAATACTGGAAGAGTCCAGGAGCCTACGTATGGCCTTGGAGGAGGAGAAAGATGAGAATGTCATCTTAATGAAGGACCTGACCACACTTCAGCTGCGTTATGGTGAAGTTGAGCAGCTCAAGCCCAAAATTGAAGTCAAAGAGATAATTAATGAAATTTACCAAGTTGATCCTGAGACAGAAGTAGAGCTGATACGTCTAAGGAAAGAACTGCAGGCTCGAAACCGTACCGACCTTGAGAAAGAAATTGAGATGGTAAGAGCGACTCTGACCACACTGCGCGCCCAGAAACCTAAAGTGGAGTACAAGGAAGTGACCCAGGAGGTGATAAAACAAGAGAAAAGTCCAGAGGTCATCAGGGAGCTACAACGGCTGACCAACCAAGTGTCCCGTCTACAAGTCAACCTCGAGTCTATTCTCGAGCTGCTGACTCGCCTCCAAAAAGAGCGAGATGAGCTCAAAGAAGAAAAGTCCAAAGTAGAGGTAAAGGTCGTGAACAAAGAAGTTGTTAAATATGAGAATGACCCTCTGCTTTTGAAGGAGGCTGACAGACTCAGGAGAGATTTCAGAGAAGAGATTCAGCAGCGGCGGAGTGTGGAGGAGTGTCTGTTTGACCTGCAGAACCAGTACATCACTCTCGAACGGCAGAAGCCAGAAGAGAAGATTATAACACAGGAGGTTGTGCATCTTCAGAAGGACCCCATGCAGATCCTGGAACATGAGAAGCTCAACAAGGCCTTGGATGATGAAGTCAAAGCCCGCAGGAAATTTGAGTTAGAGGTCAGGCAACTCCAAGCCCTGATTCAAGAAAAAGAAAACACCCTGGCTCAGACGGATGATCGTCAGAAGAAGATTCAAGTGGAGTCAGAGCTCAGGAAGATCAAAAGTCGCATTCTCGAACTGGAAAATGCTCCACCACCTGTTGAGGAAAAGATCATCATCGAGGAGGTGCTGAAAGTGGAGAGGGATCCCCAACTGGAAAAACTTACTGACGGTATACGTACTGACTTGGAGACCGAGGGCACCAACATCAGCCGTCTGGAGAGAGAAATCCGCAACCTGAAACTGAAGTTGGAAGTTCTGCAAAAGGAGAAGTCCCTTGAGAAAGTTGTTTACAGAGAGGTTGTGCGTGTGGAGATGGACCCAGCCCAGGAGGCTGAAAGGGAACATCTCAGAGAGATGGTAACACAGGAGAGAAACCTGCGCCGCAACCAGGAGGACGAAACTCAGAACATCAACATCAAAATCACTCATCTGCAAACATCCAAGTCTGTGGTTTCTCAAGAGGAGACTCTTCTTATCACCAACAGAGATGCACTGCAGAGGGAGAAGGATGATCTCCTGCGGCAGCTCAAAGCATTGGAGGCTCAAAGGCAGAACACAAATCTAACCTTCCAGCAACAGTCAAAGCTAATGAGTGAAAGAAACCAGCTTGCACGGCAGAGGAGTCTAAAAACAAATACTGAAATCCAGCGACTGGAGAAAGAAATCCTGAATGAAAAAGACAAAATACACCAAAAAGAGACACTCATCATAGAACTGCAGAACAGCATTCAGACGGAGGACCAATCTGAAACTCACACCATAGAAACAAATCTGTCCACAAAGATCACCATCATGGATCCAGAAACTGGGAGGGACATGTCCCCCTATGACGCCTACTTGGCTGGGTTGATTGATCGCCATCACTACATCCGCCTGTCAGAGCTGGAGTGTGACTGGGAGGAGATCACCTCAACTAGCTCTGGTGGAGACACAACGATTCTACAAGATCGCAAAAGTGGAAAACAGTACTCGGTGCAGCAAGCGCTGAAGGACGGTCGGCTCACTCAGTATGATGTGAAACAATACAAGGAAGGTAAGATGTCCATTTCGGAATTTGCTCTTCTGGTCGCAGGGGAAACCAAAAGGCCTGATGTTCCTCCAATAACAATTCCCAGATCACCTGCCAAACCTGTTCCCAGCTCTCCACTGAGCACCATGCCCTCCTCCCTGAGGTCCTCCTACCCCAGTCTGCACACTGTTAACACATTCGGCACTCTACACACTCAGCACAGTGGCAGTTTGAGCAGCCTCGCTCCCGCTGCAGCCGACGAGCATTTCCCAATTTCAGGTATTTATGACACGACCACCGACGCCCGGATGTCTGTAAGAAGTGCCCTGACCAGGAAACTCATCGACACTGACACGGCTCTGAAGCTGCTGGAGGCACAGGCCGCCTCAGGGGGCATTGTTGATCTCGCCAAAAAGGACAAACTGTCCGTCCACAAGGCAGCTCAACATGGATTGATTGACTCGGGGCAAATGTATAAGCTTCTGAACGCCCAGAAGGCTTTCACCGGAGTCGAGGATCCTGTGACAAAAGAGCGGCTTGCGGTAGGAAAAGCAGCACAGAAGGGCTATATGCCACAAGAAAACGCCAAAAGATACATAGAGGCACAATACCTGACCGGTGGGTTGGTGGACCCCAGTAAAGCAGGACGTCTCACGGTCCAACAAGCTCTCCAGGACAAACTGATCGACACGCAAATGGCAACAGAACTGCAAGATGAGGCTTCCTACGCAAAGAACCTGGTTGATCCCATCACTAAAGAGAAGATCTCGTACAAACAGGCGATGGATCGGTGTAGGAAGGACCTCAGCACGGGGCTGCTGCTGCTCCCCGCCGCCTCCACGGACGCCGCCAACGCACCGTCCTACTCCAGCTTCAAGTTCACTTCTCCTTACAACAAAGTCTAGACGTGCAGTTTAAAATGTGAACGGTTGATCCTAATTGAAACTCATGTAAAAAAAAAAAAAACCATTTTAAATGAATGTGTTTATACACGTTTAAAATGTGAAAACGTTTAGCAAATCTTTAAGGTTTTTGCGGAAAAATAATCCGTAGATCTGCTCCTTTTTTCTACGTTGCTTCAAGGTCTGCTGTGAAAAATGAGGATATTGTTTTTATTGTGTTTTCTGTTTTTCAGCACGGTCATTTTAAATCCTGCAAAAATGTCTATTAAACTTCTTAAACATGCATTCACCAGTTTTCTGTCCCGTTATTTGAAATGAAGATTTGAATCAGTTTAATTCATAAAGTAGGAAGCACTCAGACTGCAAACCTCCGCCAAGGCAGCTCAGTTCCTCTTCACAGCACGTGACCATAAAAACAAATGATGAAGTTATACATATTTGCTACTTTAATGTTATTTTATTGTAAGTTCAGTAGTTTTTCATCATAAATAACTTGCCTGGGGTAAAAACACAAACTGCCTGGTAAAGAAGGACTTGTACTTTCTGAGGCCACTCAGGAAGTAAAACCTGTCACATCTGCTGTCCTTCCCCCAAACCTCCGTCCTCCGTGTCCTGACCTGTGGCATCTGCAGCGGACGAAAAGGCCCTGCAAAGGGTGATTAACGCTGCGGAGAAAATAATAAACGCAACCCTGGAATTCATTTTCACCCCCGTTGTCTCCAGAAAGCAGACCTTATCCTGAAAGTTTGAGCGTCTCCCCTCAGGGAGACACTACTGGACAGTTAAGACACACACCATGTTACATAGTTTTTATCCTCAAGCCATCACCAAAATAATTAACTAAAAACATAAGGCCTGTGCCATAACCTGGGACTATTTTCATGCAGAAATGGCTTATTCATCACAAATTTTTCAGGTACTACGTGTGTGTGTAGTTGTGTAGTGTCGGTGTGGAGTATGAATGAATATAACTTTTTTTTTTTTAGCATTTATTGTTTTTATAATTTTTTATGGGTCTGTTTTTACCTTGTACTTTAATTTCATTGTATTTATTTGCAATGACAATAAAGGAATCTATCTGTAGATGTAGCTCCATAAATGTTGAATATACATCAAATCCGTGGACACATTTCTGAATCAGCAGACTTTCTGCCACGATCTGGTGTCAGTTTAGCTTCATTCACTACATCACAGTAGATATTGTTCCTCAACCCCTCTAAGTATAAGCATTCTGGATCATTATATCTGGAATATTGCTCATATCTGGAACAAACTTTGTGGTTTGATAGAATCCATTACGGTGTCATCCTTTGTTTTTTTGGCTCAATGTTCTGGGTGTTATTTGTGACAAATGTTAAATTTGGTCCTATCTCACAATGTTGACGAAGCCTTTAAAAAACGTCTGGATCCAAACGATGATCCAGATCACTACCACCATCGTTATTTTTGACTTATCCTGAAAATTTCATCCAAATCTGTCAATAACTTTTTCAGTGATGCGACAAAAACATAACCTCCTTGGCAGAGGTAAGTGGGTGACGTGTTTGAATAAAAAAAAAACACACATATTACTATTTTAAAAACTTTGTTATATTCATATTCCTGCACTGTATTATTACTATTAAAAAAAGGATATATGTGACTTTACTCTCACACAGTTGCATAAAGTTGGAATAATTTGTTTTCGGACACATTCCTCTTTTTATTTCTATTTATACACATCAATAATCACCTTTGGAAGAGATAGATCAATGGAATTTGTAGAAGATACACACTTTATCAAGAATAAATCACATTGGCACAATCCATGAGAAGAGGTAAAAAACATTATGTTCAAACTTTACGGTGTCGTTACACTTGTGAAGGAAAAACTGTACGTCTACTCGCATTAACTGCTTCAGTGAGTAGGAGTCATTTTTACACCAACTTTGTTCAATTTTCTTCATTTTTTGATTGTTTCGTTCATTTTTCTTCCTTTTTGTTCACCTTTTCCTCACTTTTTGATAGTTTTATTCAAGTTTTCTTCTGATCCTATTCCTTTTTTCTTCATTTTTCATGTTCATTTTTCTTCTGATTTTATTCATTTTCCTTACTATTTTGTACCTCTTACTTCTCATGTTGCCTCTTTTTACTGACTATTTTGTTAATTCTGTCCAAATTACTCACGGTCTTATTGCATTTTGTTTTGCCTTTTTTGCCTTATTTTTAAAAATAATTATAAATTCAATGTCACCTTGTTCCCGCCCAGTGTCATGGACACCACACGTGAAAGAGTTACCATCATATATTTTTTTGCATTGGCCTGGTCACTGCATTAATGACGATTAATGTGATCTTTACATTGTTTTTTACCAGTAGATAAATAATCCATTACTCGCATTCTGTTTCAGATAATTAACATAACTCCCTTTCCAAATAATAATAATGAATAATGTGCACATACGGGTGTGAAATGCAGATTTTATATGAGTTTTCGTGGATCCAGAACAGATTAATTGGTTTTATTCCTATGGAAAAACCAGCACCGACTAACGAATATTTTGCCCAATGAATGCGACTCCGGAACGGATTAAATTCGTTAGCTGGAGTTCCACTGTATTACACACATGTACGTGCACATTTACACATTTATGCATGAAATTTGTTCTAAAAATGATTTAGAATGTCTTCTTACCTGTGAGCTGTGTTGTTAGCATCTGGAGCATCTGGTGACACGCAGGACACAGCACTGTTAAGGAGCAGCTCTGTAGCAGGGACATCAAGCATCCGGCCTATTACATCCCACAGGAGCCTTCACACATTATCGCGTTGACTGTTTACATCCGGGAGATAGTTCTCTTCCGGGTCTATCTTCTTTCGTAGGGTGAATTTTTTTCCCTTTAGCCAGAACAAAATTTTGGCAGATTTATTGTTAACAGAAGCGTTCATTACCCAGAGTTCCACTGTACTTCTACTTCTGCTTGAGTCATTGCCATTTGGAACAAGAGGAAAAGTGCAACTCATTGCAAGACATATGCAAATACTACGTCCTGCACGTAAATCCTGCTGAGCCGTATGCTTGTAAATGATGGATTAAGGATAAAGATTAGATATGACTCATACAAGCACCAGTGTGTTGATGTTAACGAGGTCAGTCTCACGAGTCGAGCATGAAAACAAACCAACAGCTGAGTGCACCTGTACACACAGCACGTTTACTCCTTTACATGTATTTGAGTAGTTTTCCCCCATAACATGTACTTTGGAGAGTGTTTTTTACTCTTAATCAGTCATATTTCTAATGAACAAAAAAAATGTACCTCTACTCAGTTACATTTGGTGATACCTCGACGAGTAGGAGTAAAGAAAGCTTGAAATAACAAAAATCAAAGAACATAATCATCAATTCCATTTAAAATATGAGCAAATTATCAAAAGGTATAAACTAATGTGCAAAAATGTCCCAAAAATCAACATCAACAAAAAAGTAACATCAGTAACAAAAAGAACAAAAAAAAGTGCAGAATCATCAAGGGAATTAACAAAACTGAATGAAGCAATCAAGTAAATTGTAAAATGAACATAAGAACATGAGAACAAAGTAAGCGGTAGCATAATAAAATAAGCAAAAAGGAAGAAAATAGTAGCTAAATTACATAACCGAACAATAAAAACACAAAATTAACAATAAATATGGGCAAAAATGATTAAAATGATCAAATGGGTTAATTGAAATGAACAAATTAAGGAGTAACATAAGTAAAAAAACAAAATAAGCGACAAAAATCAACAAAAAAAACGATGAAAAAAACAATACTGTTTCCCTTTACACGCCTCGACCTGTAGAAAATGAACAGCAGGTGACTGGTGACTAAGTGCGTATCTTTTTGGCGTCTTTACATGCGCCTTTAAACTGTGATTGGTGCATAAAGGGGGTGCGGTTTGGGCACTTGTGACCCCACTGACCCCTGCGGTGCAGGTTACAGAGCGTGTGCTCCTGTCGCCTCCGTGTCTGACAGATTACGCTGCGACTGAAGGTCTTTGTGGGATTATGGCACATGAGCCTGTCTGGCACTCCGACTTCGCGTCTTTTATAATGCTTGGCATATAGACAACAGGTGACGCTCCAAAAAGTTCCATGCC
>JAQQAE010006704.1:0-16468 GCA_029823295.1 Pseudamia nigra
AGCGAGACAAGACCGGGGGGGGGGGTGAGGACGGGGTTCCAGGGTCATGGGGATTACAGCGTTTTGAGGGACAGATGAGATAGGATTATGCCTTTTTCGACTTCCTGCTAACGTTAAAAGCTTCCCCTCTGCCAAAGCTTTCGTGTCCCTGGTCAGACATGAATCGGGCCTTGTACAAATACAAAAGTGGACGATACAAAGAGGGGCAGCGTGTTGTGGACTGGGATGGAGTGGGGTTAGGACACCTTTTACCATGAAAATAAGAGGAAAAAAAATGTCACAGAGATAAAATAGTTCAAGTGAGCTGCTTTTTGAGTCCATTTGCTGTCGTTTTTCATCTCAGTCCCAGAATCTTTGGGAGGTATTTAACGTAATCAAAAACTTTTGCTGCTGATGCTTGTTTTCCTTTGTTTGGTACTACATTCCCCTTAGAGTTCTGCAGAGCTGGCAAGGTGAACAAGCCTCTGCTAATACTTAGGTATGATTCTTGCTGGAGTTGCTGGGGGGCGTGTGGACAGAGGAGGGGCTGGTTGTGGTCCAGTTAGGGCAGGGTGAGTTGGTGTGAAGATGGAAGGAGTATGCAGGGTTGGACAGTCCCTCTCCCAGAATGCTCTAGTCCAGGGGTTCCTGTTTTATCCTGATGGGCGTGTTGATGGAGAGACTTCGCCGGTCCTCGCGACACAAGACGTACTCGCTGAACTGGGATGAGTCCACGCCGCCTCCGCATGAAGCCGCCACGCTGAAACCTTTCTGGAAAAGACGCTCCAGAACCTGCCGTACGAAAGGAAAGAAAATAAAACCAGACAAAGTGAGTTAGTAAGAGTTTGTACCATTACTTTATAATTCTAATGACTCAAGTAGACGTACATGTACTCTAAACAACAGGTAATTAAGAGTAAGAGTAAGAAGTATCTCGTAAAAACACTACAAGTCGTGAGAAATTTCATGATGTGGAATTCGTTTTACCTTTATATATTGTATTTGAACAGGCGCATTAAATGTCATCAATAAGATGTCAGATCCAGATAAATGTAAAAGTACATGATGTTAAACACCATTTACTGTCAATCATCAAGAAAACAAATAAAAGATGAGCTCAAGATTTTCTTATCTTGATTTTTTTTGCATGTTTACTGTCATCTTTGCTCATTTTATTCTGTATTTTGTTTATTTTTGTCAACTTAGTTGATAATTTTCTTCATTTTTGCTTATTTAGTTATTTGTTATTGTTTTTATTGACCAAATTATAATTAACTATTTTCTTTGGTTCTTGTTTTTGGTCTTTTATGTATTTTTTTGTGATTATTTTGTGACATTTTTGCTCATTTTGTTGCTTAGTTTATTCATATTTGGTACTTTACTTTTACTGACCATTTGGGTCATTTCTGTTGTTTTTACTCCTACTCACTGAACTGTGACCAACTGTAGCCGAGTAGAAGTACATATATTTCCATCACAAATGTAACTATTAATAAAAAGTATTGTGAAACAACTACTCTCAGAACTGCATATTGTTGGAAAAAAAAAAACAAGGCAATAAGGTCAGCGAACACTGAGCACCAACCACAAATCAGACCCAACAATTAATAAAACATCAAAAACGCACGCAAATTAAAATCAGTCAAGTCTATATAGTACTTAACATAATGCAAAAGGGCAGATTTTATACTCATTTACATTAAGATGCTTTGATCGTACTAGCATTTCTGGAGCATTTGCAATAAATGACCAACACCATCAAACATACAGTAAGTCACTTTTTTGACAACCAGTGTTGACTATTAGATTTAATGACGTCCATCCATCCATCAACCTCAGATCCTCATCAGTCACAACATGCATCACGCGTAATTAACCTCCTCCTCCTCCAATCGCACGTAGTGATGGAATGAAACTAGAGGGCACTCTGGCATCGCAGCACCTCTGCAATATTCATTCTGCTTGTGCCGGGTTGTTCAACACTGAACCGAGGGCATGAGCTCAAAGGGATAAGAAGAGCCGAGTGTGTGCGAGGTGTGTTAAGGGGCTCGGCGTGGTGATTACTGGAGCTCCTAATTTGAGTAATGAGGCTGGGTTGAGAGGAGAACTGAGGTCCGTGAGCGAAAGAACGAGGGACGTGTTGGGAATGAGGATGGGGAGATGGGGCTGATCGCTGCGAGGACAAAACACCGGCACTGTAGGGAGAGAATGGAAGCGTGCTACATACACTTTGAGTTTGGACCCTGACAGATACAATAGTCGGACAAAGTATGAACTCTGCAACAGCTTTCCTCCTCATTTGTGGTTTTTGATTTTTTTTCCCTGTTTTTTGGAGGTAGTATATCCAAATCCCAGTGCAAATAGTGCAGTGTATTTACTTATTCCCCCATCTTTTTAACAGAGTGTGCAGCGCATGAAAATGAAAGGTCTTGCTGAGGGCTAACCCTTTCTCCCCAGATACAGAACTGGAGAAGTTCACACAAAAAGGATCAGTTTAGACACCCATACACTCACACACACACACACGTACACACACACTAAGAGCACAAGATGACCTCTAATTGCAGGAGTGAGGGCCCCATCTGAAGGCTAAAAAGGAACAGTTGAGGCTTCCAGGTCGTGGGGATGCATCCTTCCCCGACTAGCATCGGCGTAACACGCCACAGGAAATGACACACGCACACACAGATACATTCATCATCAGCACAAACATAATCAAATATAAATACTGCCTTCACACACTCCCACTTGTTGAAGCAACCTGAAAGCCAACATTTCCCAGTTAAAACTAAAATGTAGGATGACATGATGCTTGTAAGCAGAAAAGGACCACTTGGAAAAGTTGAAGCCACCCCCTTCTTTTTTTGTCCTCTGGCCATACGACGATGACAAACTCTGTAATTTGAGAGACAGAAGGGGCGGCAGACAGCTGATGGTGAGGATGGCTAATTAAGAGACCTGCCCAAGCATCAAACACTCCCAAATCCATGACAGACGACAGAGGAGCCTAACGATTATGGAAATGATATTACATAGTCTTCTTTGATCATTGCATCACATTGCATTTTTCCTCATCATCTCTTAACACATGTGGGACTCAGTCATGTTTGGCAATGAATTTGGTCACAGAGGAGAATGGCCTGATCAATAAAGATAGTGTGAAAATATTTTTTTATCATTAATGCATGGCAACACAAAAGACTTAAGGATATTATTATAGACAGTTGTGACTGACTCAAGGATACAGCAATAACTATAACTAAGAAGCCATAAAAACACTCACATTCAGTTTGATGCAGTGAATTAGTGCCACAGGGGAATAAACAATACACAAATAATTAAGATGTGCCCAAGAAAAAGGTTTGAATTTCTACAGGACAATGTCCTGAAATCAATCCCAGCTGACAACACCAAAAAAAATGCAGCCTCTTAAAGAGCTAAAACATGTCCTGGTGGCTCAGTTCAGCCCCACATACTTCTGACCGCAGGCTTTCACATCTGAGCCCATGTTGTACTTATGCAGATTTCTCTGCTTATTTTCCTGTCTTACTTGAGCGAAACCATAACAAAACTATACTAACAACAAGTTGCATGCACGCAGTCTGACTGGTCGAAGTGTTTTTAAGACCAGGGTGATTTCCGTAAAATGGAATTACAGCTTGTTAGTAATGTGTGCTTTACACCAAATATGACTTGTTGCCACAGATTCCTGTCGGAGTCTAGATTTACTGCAAACGTGTTTGACATATGCAACTGTGTTTTCAAAACAGAATTAGAACTGAAACAAAGCAAGATATGACAACACTTCAAAAGTTTCAACTCTGAACATGAGCACTTTTGAAGCTGAAAAAAAAAAAAAGAATAAAATCTCGTTTTCACTTTGATCCCTGACGAGACTTAAACATTTTGAACATATTAAACTATTCTCACTGTCACAGGATTGACTTGGCTGCACAGGGATCACTCACGTTGTACACACAACCTTTCATTCAGCGTCTGAGCTGCCATTCAATCTGGGCTCTTCATGAGGACGAGAAGAGGATGCATCAATCTTATTCCAAAAACCAACCTCCCAGCATTTACAACTCAGCTAAGATGGTGGAGCAGGAATCAAAGTGAATGAGTCTCAGGGCTGTAAACCAGAGCACAATGTAATATTAATGGCCACTGGAGCGCACATCCACTTGCAGCCGCTCTCTGGTGGAGCTGGAAGACACTTGCTCCTTGTGGCACAAGGGCTCACTGTTGATTGACATGAATGACGCAGTGTGTGTGTGCTGTAAAGGGGGCTACACTCAGGGGGTCGGCTTTTGTTTAACTATGCATAGTCTTTAATATATGACAAGGAGCAGTAACTGCAGTCTCTGCATCGCATCCTTTGCTTATTGCAAGCATCTGGCATAAAACAGCCGAGAAGCTCCAACTCCTTCTAATTCTCGAAGCCATCTGCCAGCTTTTTTAGGACTCATGAGCAGCAAAAACACTTGGACAATGACGCATATTGTTTGTAGCATAAATTCCACTTGCTGTCTTCATGATGCAGCCGAGCTGGAGAGACATTCTAATGTCAAAATGTCTTCAAGCATCATAAATTCAGACTGAATTAGTTCATTTTCCGTCGTAGAACTGCACCAACTAACTAAAATGCAAATAATCTCGTCTTCCTTTTCACTTTCTCCATATTTTGACACCCACCAACCACTTCCACACTGAACCCTGCCACAATATTTCCAGACATCACAATAGGCTGGAAACTTTTTTAAAAAAAAGCTAATTTTACTTGATACTTGAGGTCTTTCATACCATTTCCATCTTGTTGCGCTTTTTGTAACATTTTTGTATTTGTCAATTTTGTCCATTTGTGTTGTTTATATCTTGTGTATTTTACAAAATGTTGCTTTTTTATATATTTTACATGATTTTCACCTCGTTTTATTTGTATCTTCACATCATTAACATCTTTTAAAATCTTTTTTACGACATTTTTTGTCTTTTTACATCATTATTCATCTTGGCCGAATCGAGTGGTAAATCACTAAATCGTACCCTTTTCTCTTTCAGCTTTTTCATGGTTTTTTTGGGTCGTTCCATCTTGTTGCATCTGATTTTGTCTGTGCTTTTTTGCTTCATCTTTGTCTTCTCTTGCCTTTTATTAATCATTTAAAACCACAAATCACCATCTTGTTCCTTCAATGTTCACTCAGGATCAAAAATCAAGCCTCAATATTTCAGCCACTTAAGTTTGACATGTATTGTGATAACTACATACATATCCAGTTACACTTTATAACAGGGCACACGTATTAGTCATTACATACGCTCATCATGCATTTGCAATCGGGTTACTAAGAATAAATTAAGAATTATTTATTCCCTGACATTTATTGTAGAAACACTTTTAGCCATATTTCCCAGCTCCACAACAAATTCTAAATGTCCAGTCCTTATCCTCTTCATGCTACGGGCTATTGTGGTTCACTCAGAGGGACTCCCGGGTCCCGGAGCCACAGCAGAGTTGATGCCTCGTTCTGCCGACCGGGCCACTGAAGACGACCACAACCGAGGTGCTTGTGTGGTCTCGTCTGCTCCGATGAGCTGTGCTTTCTCTTCCCACCAAGCCCAGGATTGATGTAGTGGCAGCGTGACATGTAAGAGTGTGTTGCGACGTGTTGCGTTCTTTGCCTGGGCAGCGGAGGGACAGGGGGCCCTTCTCTAAGACTGCCTTGGCTGTCACATTGATGAAGGACAGATTGGCTCTGGCTTGATCCGAGTGCTTCATCATGGTGATGTATGGAGCAGTACGACCAGCTCCAGCTCTGGGACGCGCGTGTGTGTGTGTGTGTGTGTGTGTGTACACCTCTGTGGCTGTTTGGCTAAATGTTTTCCCTCCTTTAAGTGCCTTCGTTGCTCTCGGTTTCTCTCTGCTGGAGCTACATCACAGCACAGGTGGTTTGCATTATTCTCAAGATTCCATTCATGACTTCATGGAGAATCACTCCCCAAGGTGGAGTTGTTTATTCTCACTCTCTCACATTTGAATACACAAGATGAAGCAGCAGAAGGAACAACATTTGCAGTGCATAGGATTTTACTTTGTTAGGATGTATAAGTATATATACACACACACACCTATAAGATTATATAATAAGGTTCTAAAATGAGTTGTTAAAAAGCTCAGAAACTAACTTCATTCAGTGATTTTGACATGAGAACCACCCTGATTTCATATGTACCTAAAATAGACTATTTACCAAGACCCCATCTCTAGTCCACAGAAATGTCCTTTGAAATATGATTTAACATATTTCAGATCATACATGTAGAAAAAATGCTGTTGTCTTGTTTAAAACATCAACTGTGTGAAAATCAGAACATTTTAACAGGGGCAAATATTACCTGATGGTTGTTATAGGTATAAATGCCCATATTTTTGTTTGGATTTATATAGACTATATTTAATACTAGTGGGCACAAAAACAACATTTTAGAAAAGTCACAACCTGGGAGACAAAAATAGTGCTGTGAGTAAATTTGACCCATGCAGCTCCAGTGTGAGGGAACTTTTTTGCCTCACTGTAAAACTGAATAGTAACATGTTCAAATAGCCGTTACTGTACAATAAACTATTGAGAAACAGTATCTCATTGTGACCAAAGTATCACAAGGTTTAGCAGTTTACGGCCCCAGGCGAGACCCAGACAGTACCACAGCCCTGATAAAATCATCTGACAATAAGTTCTCTGCGCCTGTGAGAAACAATAAATTGAAAAACATTTAAAGGTCGACACATCTGTCCGCTGCTGTCAGGACCTCTTCAAAAACCAGTCAAGTCATAGACACTGTGCTCCAGACAATACTGCATCTCTGCCATCCACCTTCCTGTCTGTCCCATCCCCTCCCTCCCTGGTCTTCCTCTGTGGGCAGGGTGTGGTTGGATGTGTGTTCCCCTGGGTTGGGGTCCAGGCCTGAAATCAGATCAGAGGCTCATTGTCTGGCGGGTAAGACAAGGATTATTTTCCTAACCTTCTCATACCTTCACGCAACAATGAGAGAGGACAGAATGAGTAAGTTGTTTAGAAAAATCTCCCCTTACACCGAAAAACACCTCCATCTGCTCCTTGTGTTCTCATCTACATCAACTCAATGAGCCGGGCCCCTCGACTGCGCATGCATATGTGTGTTTGTATGTGCGCTTTTGATTTTTAACAGAATTCTGTGTATCTTAAAGGAGCCAGTGTGGGAAAAAATAAATAACCTCATACCACAAATAACACCACTTTAACCAAGAGAGGCTGCGCTGTGCGACTAAAGGTAACATGGCTGATAGGAAACCTGGAAGATCCGGCTGCTGTGTGTTTTCAGTTTGAGTGGAGACTTTCAGCTCGCCTCACCATCAGAAGAGAAGCCTAATAAAAACCGAAAACAATAAAAAGTCTTTTTAGACCATGTTAGTCAGATGCTCTCACATCCCATAACCAGTCTCACTGGTAAACAGAGTGAGAAAATGTTGTGTTAGTTGATGCGGCCAATTAATTATATTGCAAGTCATTTAAAAATCTATAAAAGAAGTATAAACCGGTTTAGGCTGTTTGAGAAATTGTAAGTATGGTATTAAAAAATGCAATACGTGTATTTCAATTGCCTTGAGCAATGTTATATTGGAGTCTTTTTTTTTTTTTTTTTTAAAAAAAGGAGCTGTGTCTTAAAAAGGAGTAAAGCGTAAATTATGCATATCATTTCCCCCCCTTTTCTATTCCTCTTTTTCATTTTTTCGCAGGAAAACATGGCCGCAGTCCACACGAGCTTTGTCCCGTTCACTCGGCTCTCCTCCCTGGAGGTGGTCTCTCACACTGGCAGCAGGGAGGTGGAGGTGTCAGAGTGCACCAGCCTGCCTGGGAGAAGCTCTCCTTGGGTGCTGGAGGGGTGGAGGCTCCTCTGTGTGTTGGCCCGCTCATGGCTGTGGGCGTTGAAGTGTGTTATACTGAGCCTGTGGTGTGAGGTTGTTATGTTTCCCCTCTTCTCCCTCTCACAGTCCTCTCTGGGCAACACCACTGTAAAACTCAAGTTGGTTTTAATATCATACTGTTATAAAGTAAGATTATGTGTTGCATATCTCACACCTTGGTCAATTTTCCTCTAAAACTGTGTTGACCATAAAATCAGCACTATGCACTACTATTATGTACAATGAAGCGATAAGAACAGCCTTGCACATTACAAATCACAGGCCAGACAACGGAGCACAAGAACTACTTGAAAGACACTTTGTTCACCTGTCATCCGATTTGAAAACCACTTCAACTCACCGTGGCTTTTTATTAGAGCAGCATTACACGAGCAAGATGCAGAATAAAGGCCACGAATCATGCCAACTGCCTCGAAGCAAAATCGTGACATAAAAATCCAAGTTTCAGACACAATAGACAGCCAAAGAGCACAAAAGTTACTAGTTGTGAGGTGTTAATAAAGCCCGCAGATTGACAATAATGGGTTGATTAAGAGTCATTCAGATTTTGTGCTTGTAAAATGATGTTTGCAAATAACCTTTTTTAACCCAGTGTTTCCCATTGATTATACGGACTGCAGCAGCCCACCATAGTCAGCGTGGACCTGTCAGTGTCAGAGCAAACTGAAAATATTATGGTACAAGCTGGACAGAGACGATGAGAAAATGAAGATCCTTCACAGAGCTTTTGTTTTGGGCACATCTGTGTTCAAACAACTTACTGTATTTATATTCTATCTGTGGATTCGTCTTCAGCCCTTTACATACTGTACACTACACACCTACTCGTTATTTTTTTGTATTTTCATCAATCTACGTTAATACTGAAGGCACCCAAACTGTGAAAGAACATGCAGATTTACAACACAACATGGAGTCGTGTTGCAAACCGGAAAATGTTAAACCACCCAGAGTAATGAAATGAGCCACATTTGGCTTTGGTGACAGCCCGACGTTCAGTCTACAGGTGTGCTTTGTCAAGAGTTAATTTGTGCCATTTCCTCCTTAATGTGCTTTAGAGCATCAGTTGCCTTGTGCAGAGGAATGGCGAGTACAGACTCCATAGTCCTATTAGTGTGACGACAATTACTGTGCATTATAGCAAGAAACAGTTCAGTAAACAGTAAAGAAAGTCCATTGTTACTTTTTTAAAAATGAAGGTCAATCAATCTGAAAAATTGAGAAGTCTGAATGTATTCAAGTGCAGTTGCATGAGATCTACATGAGGTAGCTCCTGGTCTTCCTTTCCTGGGATGGTCCATAGTGTTCCATTGTTTTTGTCTGCACTTGGAGACACATTCAAAGTTCTTGTGATTTTTCAGATTTCTTGTTGCTTAACTGACCGTTTGTTGGCATAATATGGTTTTGTACAGTTGTTGTAGCACTAATAGGGCTATTGACTGTGTAAACACCCTTCCTCTTCACAAGACAACTGATTGTCTGAAGAACTTTGAGAAGGGACAGTTTAATGCTCGTTAACCTACGATATGAAAACCACGTGACTATGAATCTGGTAAGAGGATACCGTGAGTGGGCAAAGCTGTAATCAAAGCTAAATGTGGCTACTTTGGATGATGTAAAACAAAACATGCTCTGGATTCAACACTTTTTGCTTACAACATAATTCCAGATGTGGTCTTTGACAGTCTAGATGTCTTCAGTATTAAATGTTGGAAATAATAAAAGCAAAGACAAGACAGTGAAGGTGAACTTTTAACTGGCAGGATATGCCATGTGTCATACAGTCAGTATTAATGTTTGCCAATAAGCTTTTACCATTATGAGGTAAAACAAAATCCAACTGTGAACTACTTGTAGCGTCTGCAGATTTCACTGCACAGACACATTCAGGTGTTTGTTGTAAAACGCACACGACTAAAGAATCACAATAAACCGACAAAATCATCCGTCCTGTGACTGGACAGTGATGCTGCTTGTTCAATGACACACAGTACTAGTGCAAAACAGTGACATAGTGGGGAGTTTTTCCTGTGGTTTTCTGCGTTTGTTCAAAAAATAACAAATTTTTAAATTAATAATTTAAAAAATACAGACATGCATAATTTTATATCAGATAATATATTTTCAGTATGCACATTTTTAAGAATGTACATAAATTGTTTCTATGCATAGACATATTTCAGATTTTTACACTGGTTGATTTTAAGATGCAAGCATTGAAATTATTTGTGTTTTTGACTCTGAAGTGATCTCCGGCTCAGCAGCTCCTCCACCGCTGAATGAAGCCAAGTAACACCGGTGAAGCTGCAGCCAACGGAGCACTGGCTGTTCAGTGCAAACGCCAACTGGGTGATTAGGTGAGCCCCAAAGTGATGGAGGGCGGTGGTAAAAACGGTCTGCTTGCTCAGCAAATACCTTTGCTGAATAAATAAAAATGTGAAAAAAGGTCTCTGCTGTGGCTACACGCAGAGCACGTACAAAGCCACAAAAGACGTTGACTGACTCATGGCAAAGTTTCAGGGTGGAATCTGTGTCCTACATGTAACCTCAAAGACACGGCTGAATCCAAAAAGCACCTGCAGTGCAAAAGCAAAACTTTAAGAACAGCTGGACTCCAGTCAAGACAAAATGCACAAGGCTTAAGTGTAAACTTAGAGGCCTGTTTACAAAAAGAAAAAAAATCTACATCACCTGAGTCAACATGGATGCGTACTTTAAAATATCCAACATCAAGAATTAAAAGTAAACACTTAAGACTCAAACTACATTATGACAAAGCATTTTAAAGCACAATTATTAAGAATAAGGTCAGACTAGAAATAATGTTAAAGTAACAATGATCACTCAGGAGAAAAACACACCACAGAGTCTTCATGATGGAATCCATGGCACAGACAGGAAAACTGGATGGTCAGCTGGGGCTGATTTGCATTTAAACCAACACTGACAACTCATTTGACACAGGACTGGACATGGTTGTGTCTGACATTTTTAGACATTTCATAATAGCTAATCAGTCAGTTGTAAAAATAACGTGGAAATGTATTGATAATCACATCAATAAAAACTTGAAACCTAATTTAACCGTATGCATTCTGTAAACATCTGCTTAAAACCCTATAAATGTACAGATAATCTTGAGCCTGGTCATTTATATTCATGGTACTTGTTCTATGAAGTATTAAACACAGTTTGTTGTACATTTCAGTAGAATCACCATTGATCATTTCTTGTACTTCATGTTCACAACATGTCGGTCTGAATTTGTACCGTCTATTACTCCTCAACTCAAGCTTTACCGTTTAGCGTGTTGCATTTTCTAATTCTTAAAGATACCTGACCTGTCAGAGTAAAATCTATACTGACGACTCTTGACATACTCAGATGTGAACAAATCCATGAAGAAATAGAAAGTAATGAGTCCTTACTTGAGTACAGTTTGTTTAAGTCTCCAGTTTGAACCTGACATTACATTTAACCACTACTCCACCTACAGACAAGTTCTTTTATCCAAGTTTTTCACAGAGAACACCTACTCAAAAGAAATCAATATGCGCTGGGCTCAATATGTTACATATCTTGCACACAAAAATATTTTTAAGATGACGAATATACGTTAATTCTCTTATAAAGTATATACATTCATTTTCCTGGTGGATGAAAAATAGCTAATGTTGAAACCTCTACAAAAAATGAGGATGTGTTTTATTTTCAAGAAATGGTGGCAATGGATTGTAAATGCAGTGTAAATTTATTAGAAATCTGTATGAATATCTATCATACCATTCATGGCTTGGCTGAATTATGCATTTAGTATTTAAAGGACATATCTTATAAATATGGACTATTACATCATCAATACAGATGTACAATAATTCCTGTTGTAGTGTATTGTGTAAAACTACATCTTAAAAGTCTAAATTAATTGTTTCATATGTGCACAATTTCTTTCATGCTACAGAAATTTAATTAAAAGCAGCATTTCACTCATTACTCATAGCACTCTCTCTGACCTTGCTTTGTCAATGTAATGTGTGTGTAACTTGTCTTCTAATTATGCATTTGAGGTTTTTTGTACATAACCATAATTTTGCTTCCTATGGAGTCTAATTCTGGAAACTGCTTTTTTTTTTTTTTTTTTACTTTCTTTCCCTATTGCCCCCCCCTACCCCCCAACTGCAAGGCACCAGCTCAGTTTGCTGCAGTTTGTGAATTTCCCCTTTTTTGTGGGATCAATAAAGTATCAATCAATATTATCCCCATTTTAACAAGTTAAACTAAGTCGTAAATAGCCCCAGAAATCAATATGCATTTCAAGTTTCAGCTCAAAATACGGATCATTCTTGTTCCAAGCTATGAAGATATTGGACCAAATTATTTGAAACTTTGACATTTTCCATACTCCCATTGAACCAGACCCAAACCTGATCATACTTGGAATATCTGATAATATACTGTACCTGTGTTGGAGAGATCACAACACAAACTCCTTTCTTATGCTCTGATAAAACTGATCCTGATGTTTTGGAAGAGGAAGAAGTTCCTACTTTTAAGCTCAGGCTCAAGGCATTGGGCGACATGCTTCATCTTGAAAAAATAACATTCCTTTTAAAAAAAATAGAGAGTCGCAGTTTGACCGGATTTGAGCGGCCCCTTTTCTGCTACGTGAGAAATGGTCTTTAATCAACTTTGATTTGAGTTCGTCTCGTTAGTTTTACCATTTTGTGTTACCTTTACCATGACGACCATTACCTAACTGCAGAACGGGGGGGGCTTGAGAGTCCCTTGTTGAATGTGTGCTTTTGTATTTTTATATATTTGGCAAAAAACAAATCTCTTGACTTGATTTATTCTGTTGTACATTGTAAATATAATTTTCCTCAATAAACACATTAAAAACCAGATCATTCACTGCACCACATTTTCATCCGTTCTGACAGGCTGTTGATTTAAATTTAACAGTGACTGCTGACCACATCCCTTCTGTCAGTACGATGGATACCCTCATGCAGGATGATCCTGACAGTTGTACCGGTCTAAAAGGACTCAGTAAAGGCAGTCACTTTGTATTTGTGACATCACAAAAATGCAGAAATCAAAATGGCCTATTGCAGGCAGAGTTAAATGAAAAGCAGATGTTCTTGTTTTTCCCAGTGTTTTGATGGTGTAGCATTATTTCCAGAATCCCAAAACCTGATTTATAACGGAATAAATACCCCATTTTTTCACAAGATGTCTCCTTTAATAGGCTACATTATCAATACTCCAAAAATAATTATGTGTGTTCGAAAATAGGATGTGTATTTTAAATTTCAGATCAAAATACCAGAGAGATCCTCGACTCTACCATGTTTGTATACTTCTGGTTTCTATCAGTGTCACACAATCAGTTTCAATGTGTGCTGCTTTAAGTGCAAATAAGGTGCTGATGGCCACACTTTGCCCGTCGGTGCCATGGATTTCACCGTGCACACTTACTGGCACATTACTGCAGGATGTCAGGATTGTTTCAGCAGTGTGTGTGAAGAACTGACTGAAGATGACAACTGTATAATTGTCACTGTCAAATGATAAATATCCAGAAATCTGAATGGCTTGTTTCAGATCTAGTTATCTTTAAAAAAAAAAAAATAAATCTAATTTTTCATCCCCTAGTGAGACTGCTAAGATTTGACTTTTTTGAGGCAAGAGATTGGTTTTAAAATAAAAAAAAGACAGGAGACTTTAATTTTGCAGAATATGCCTCCTTTAACTTCATAAAACCCCGAGGACTTCGATTAGGAAAACCACGATAAGGACATTTAAACCTCTTAGGACATGAATCAGGGCAGTGCCCGCTGCCGACAATCACAGACATGTAACAGACACAGACGTATGCGCTGGTGATACCTGCACAGAGTTGAGTCGGCAGTAGCCGTTGAGGGGGAAGCGGATGACGTGCGTGGGGTCCTGGTTCCACCCAGCGTTGACAGAGTTACACATAACATCTCCAGTCTCAGGGAAGATCTCCTCAATCAGGACCTTCTCGCCGCTCAGAGCGATCCTCTCGCCCAAGTCGGGTGTGACGCGCACCACCAGGCAGTCGCAGGGCTGCGCCAGCCGACGCTGCTCGCGCTCCTGCTTCCAGCGCTCCAGCTCTTTAATCATAGGCGTCAGCTGGTAGTAGCGTGCCTCCTCGTACAGCAGGTGGAAGTCCTGCACAGACACAACAAAGATGGAGATGTCAGCGTGGACCGGTGAGTTTCAGAGTTCCACATCTGTTTCCAAAGCCAACGAAGGCAAATATCCTGACAGTCTATAAAGCCTGATCACAGCTATGGGATTACAGCAGACGGTATATTTGTGTGGTTGCTGATGGTTCCAACACAGCAAGTAGTGACGGTGTGTCCTTCAACAAGACACATAACCTGTGAGGATTCATCCTGCTGCACTTTGACCTTTCAGGAACAAAGAACTAATTAAAATAGAACTGAATGCATAATGCAACACAGTCAGAAGAGTCGATTCAAAATGTTTTCTCAATAGGAAGCAGTGTTTCACATCCTGGATCTCATAACTGTTTAAGTTTAGGACATAAAAGTGCATTTGTAAAAATTAAAACAATGGGACCATTTAATCACTTCTTTACTTTTCTGCATTAAAGCCTGGGTGTCTTTATGTCCATCCAACTGCCATCATGGCCTAATCCTAACTGCAAAAACTATTAAATACTTAAGAGACACGAGTGAAAAGTGGTATTACATATTAAATCATCCTGCTGTATATAGAAATGGTGATCTAAATTGTATTCATGGTGAAGAAAATTTAAAATGATCATGTGTCTATATTACAGGTAAGGGCACAAATATTTTATCTGGATGGTGCCGAAATTTGACATTTTCACTTTCTAGTTCTGCCGCTTTTTGTGCAAGTAGTGTAGCCGACCTTGTCCCGTGCCATGCTACTGTAAACAGAATCAGATAAATAACACATTTCACCTACAAATATGGCCCTTTTTGTGTAGGTTATTAAAAAGTGGTTGTGCAATGCGCATTCTAAAAAATACATTTTATGCTTCAAGTTCATTTTGTTGCCAGTTTTGTTCCGTTTCATATATTTTGTTGCCACTTTTTTCCAATTGTTCATTTAGTGCCCAATTTTGTTCCTATTGTTACTGATTTGTTCATATTATGGCTAATTTTGTTCATTTCATTGCCGATTTTGTTCATTTTTTTTGTTCCCATAAACTCATACAGTAAACGCACAAATCAGTGGATGAACATATCGCAAGAACTGCAGAAAATGAAGCGTCGGCCGCTTACAATTTGAAGAGGAGGATTCAGAAATGCCCTTCAGATGCACTACACCCTATAGAGCATCTCAGTATGCATCGTGTTCTACATTTTCTGGAAAGAAGAACAATAAACTAAGATCAGCAGTGGCCTTTGATCAGCAGGACCAGCGTCTCCACAAACGCAGCGGAGCCATGCTGCTGCCGCTCTCCTCCACAGTGTCTCTTGGCAGCGCCGCGTTAGCCTTTAGCATGTTTCGGAGTGAGCCGACTCCAGAAAGGCCGTCAGTAGGGCTCCAGTGAAGTGGATGGTGCATTCCTGCATGCAGACAGTCTGCAGCAGATTGCCTGCCTCTCCCTCCTGGGCAGGGCTTGCTGGGGGCCATTTGCCCCTGTGCTCTTGCCTCTAATTTCCCACAAGACCAGATGGCACAATCATTCACCACTACCATGGAAAAAACAGGGAGGCGGAGGTTCGCTATTGGAGGCAGACGGGAGGTGAGGAAAAGATATGTGCAAGTGAACATGAGGACAATCATCAGCCAAGAAGGATTTAATGTATTCCTCGCGTGGAGGGAATTTTATGTTAATGAGGCTTGTGTCCCGATGTTAAGCTCCTATTAGAGCGCTTTAATTAGGTTATACCTAAACACTGCAAATCCTTTTGTTAAACAATTAATAATTAATAAATCTGTGTTCATACTAATGTCTCATTGTGATGAAGAAAGACAGCTTCATTCACTCCGACTTTAGAAATATCGTCACACTCACTCAAGCTCTTTCATTGTTTTACAGCGTTCGTTCCCTCGAGCGTTGGTCCACATTGTCCATCTCCGCTCTTTTTTTTTTTGTCTCTCCTCTGTCCACCAACCCCAACCGGTCAGGACGTCGCCCTAGGTTTGCTCTTGGAGGTTCTATGATTTGTGAAGCACCTAGAGATGATCTTGGATTATGATTAGTTCTAATTTTGTTCATTCTGTTGCTCATTTTATTCAGTTTTATTTTATTCTGTTTATTTTGTACATCAGAAATTACATTTAGAACATTATATTAATGAGTCTTGTTAAGCTCCTATTAGAGCGCTTTAATTAGGTTAAACCTAAACACTGCAAATCCTTCTGTTTAACCATTAGTAATTAAGGGTTGGGACTGGATAAGTTTTTCACTTCTTCCTGGGCCCTTTTCGAACTTTAAAGAGACTGATTTTTGTTCATGATTTGTATTTTCCTTTGTTTTAAAATTTGGTTCGAATA